>JAQMYG010000021.1:9337346-9365685 GCA_030014215.1 Clariallabes teugelsi
AGAGAGTGTGTGCCTGTCACATGTACGCGCCCGTCACGTGTACCTGTTTGTGTGTGTGTGTGTGTGTGTGTGTGTGTGTGTGTGTGTGTCCCCGCGTGTGTGTACTTGTTTGTTTGTCTGCGTGTGTGCGTCCCCCGCGTGCGTGTGTGTGTGCCCGTCACGTGTACCTGTTTGTGTGCGTGTGTGTGAGTGTGTGCCCGTCACGTGTACCTGTTTGTGTGCGTGTGTGTGAGTGTGTGCCCGTCACGTGTACCTGTTTGTGGTGTACCAGCTGTTTGCGTATCTTGCGTGAGTAAAGTCGGTCTAAGCTGCTGTTCCCTTTAGCGGCTCTGCTCGGCATGTGAGACTGCAGACTGTTGTTGATGAAACTCCACTGATTACCTGAGACAGCAACACACACACAGAGAATGAACACTGATTAAAGACTTAATCTTTAAAAAAAAAAAAATTTTTAATAGAAACAAAACTCCAGTAAGAAAACTAAATAAGGCTGTAACACCAGTAGAGATCTAAATAACCGCTAACGCTAATAAACACCGCGCCAATCATTTGCGCTACCTTCGTTCTCGGATCAGATTAACAGAGCAATTCTACCTGTACTACAGAGGTTTAGTGTCGCTTAGGAGCTGAGGAACCGTTACAGCACACACACACTCCACAGGAAAGAACCGTTCTAAGACGGTGAGAAGCTCGGTCACTGAGCTGAGGTGAACACTCTCACCTGTGAAGGTTCTCTCTCTGTCTTTGGCTCCGAGGTGTTTCTTGGCTGATGAGGCTTCGTCCTCCATGCTGGCCACGTAGTCCAACAGCCGAGACACCAGCATCACCACCCAGCTGACCATCGGGATGTCCAATACACCTACACACACACACACACACCATCAGTTTAAAACAGACAGTTAGTACATACCCCAGTATTTTACAGACAAACACACGCGCAGACACACAGACAGAGTACCTTCGGTGCGGCGGTGGTGTGAGGCAGATGGCTGCTGTAGAGGAGACAGTAGCGAGTCGAGGAGGTTCAGCAGTCCCTCTAGAACACCGCTGTTACTGAGAGACCTCTGTCCTATACACGACAGCAGCATGAACACCCTGAGAGAGGAACAGAGTGTGTGTGAGTGATCACCTAATTTTAGCACAAGAGAGAAACTCATCATCATCCACAGTATTTATGTGAGACGTGTAATTGGCTCTGCGTGCGTGTGAGTGTGAGTGTGTGCGTGTGCGCGCGAGCGCATTACCTGTCCTGTGGGAAGATGAGCAGCTGCTCGGAGTTGTAGAGCTCCTGCAGGACGTTGGAGATGAACTGACCCCACCAGCTCTCGGCTCCACACAGCTGAACGAGCAGCAGGCCGGCGTGCAGTCTGATCTGAGGAGTGCCGCTGATACACAGCTGCTTAAAGAGCTCCTCACACACCTGCGCCTGGAACACACTCCGCAACACGGCCGGCACACACTGACCTGGTGTGGAGAGGAAGAGCGGAGAGAGAGAGAGAGAGAGAGAGAGAGAGAGAGAGAGAGGGGTTATTAAAAAGGCAGCATCAAGAAAAGGACAAACAAAGGGGGCGTGGCTTCTGTGAACACTTGCTCTAATTATCTAGGCGTGGTCTCTGCACCTTTAATTCAAGTAGATGTGGCCTTCAATAAGAAAGTGTGACCTAAAATCGAACAACGTGGGTGTAGCCTTCATGTATCTATTTGCCAGAGCAAACAAAGGAGGCGTGTGAGACAGACAGACAGACAGACAGACAGACGTGATGTCCTTCAGGCGTCTCACCGTTGTTGGCGTGCAGCAGGCTGAGCAGCGTGTCCAGCAGGTAGCGGATGGTGGTGCGGAGCTGCTCGGTGGAGGCGTGCTGCACCAGCTGCATGAGCGGCTGATTGTTTCCGGGGCAGCGGAAAGGGCGGGGCAAGCGCGGGGATCCCAGAGACACGCGCAGCCTCTGCACGGCCTGCGCGGCCAGGTTGAGCTGGAGCTGCAGCTGTGCGCAGTCGTGGTATGCGGAGAACACGCGCGAGTCCTCCTCCAGAGCTTTGTCAGGTTTGCGCAGGAAGTACTGAGCGTTGTTGGCGCTGTTGAGCGGAGGGATGTCCACGTTCTGCAGCAGGGTTTCTAAACGGTGACACGCCAGGTTATACCTAAAAAAAACAAACAAACAAACAAAAAAAAAGAATAAAAAATAATGACCACAGGGGCAAGAGAGTGTGAGGGTATTTAGGAACATCTGCTCACATCTGTGTCATGTTTAAATCGGATCAGGAATACGAGTCTGATACTTCAGTCTCAGAGCTGCGATTGAGATTCTAACAGGAACTGTTTGGGTCCTGACCTGCACTGGATGTCCTCCTGCAGGGCCACCATCATGGCGAGGTGCTGCTCCAACTCCGGCTGACTGAACGTCTCGCTCTCGGCCCTCAGCGGGTCGTTCATCAGCTTCAGCTCGCTCTCCCACGGCAGGATGTAGGTGTGGCCGTAATAGAACCCCAGCGGGATCTTGGCACGCGCGTTGGTGCTCCCGTAGCGCCCGATCACTGTGATCTGTCGGGGAAAATAAGGAGGACAGCAGAAGAAAGAAATTAAATTAAATCTAGACCGCAGTCTCGAAGCCACTCTATTTCTGGTGTGCGTGAAGCGTGTGTGTGTGTGAAATGGTCACCTTCATGAACCTGCAGACCGGAGGAGGCAGCAGGTCGTGGAGGATGAGCGAGTGTGTGCTGATGTCCGTCGCCACCACCAGCCTGCGGCCGTCCACCTCTTCACCGAGAGTCCAGATGTCGATGGACAGAGACGCCAAGTCGGCGCACGTGGGGATCAGAGTGTCCGTCAGCAACACGGGACGTCCGAAATCCAGTGTCACGAACCGCCGCGCTCCTGCACGCGCGCACACACACATTCAGAGTTATAGCTCATGTCTAAAGCCCTAATAGTATTATCTGGTGACCTCGTGTGATTTAGAAGTGTGTGTGTGTGTGTGTGTGTGTGTGTGTGTGTGTGTGTGTGTGTGTGTGTGTGTGTGTGTGTGTGTGTGTGTGCCACCAACCTGAGTGCATGCGCTCGATGATGATGGACTGGTGAGGCGGAGGCTGGAGGAAGTGTGAGGCCTGAGAGATGGCCAACGCCAGGCCGCTGCCCACTGGGCTCTGACAACACACACACAACAGGAATTATTACACACATCACTAAGACAAATAAAGCTGTTATGTTCTATAATTCATTTGCACACACTAACCGGTTTGGTCCTGTGTGTGTTCTTGCTGTGCGTGTGTGTAGCGGGCGGAGTCGAGTCGATGATGTTGTTGGGGAACAGCTGTGCGAGTTCAGCCCCGATGGCGGCACTCACGGCCTCGTTGGGCGGGGTCAGGGGTGGAGTCATGAACAGGGGTGTGGTTTTGGGAGTGGGCGGGATCACATCACTGGGATGGATGAAGAAGCCGGGAGCGCCGGTGGAGTTCGACACCACGGAGCTGTGAGGCTGCACCGCCACTGATGACGTCTGGTGGAGCTTGGCCTCCAGCTTGGCTTTCTGTTCCACACACACACATATACACAGTTACCAAAAATATACATCACTCATTGCTTAGTACTGTACAGAAATATACTGCTCACTAAACACACTCCAATTAATAGGCGTGTAGGGGCGTGGCCACGCTTTAATCAGTACATCACATGACCATAACACGTCTGTAGTGGAAGTAACTCACAGCGCTGAAAGCTGCATGTGGCTCTCTGTGAGTGTGTGTGTGTGTGTGTGTGCGCGCGTGTGTGAGTGAGAGAGAGTGAGAGAGAGAGAGAGAGAGAGAGAGAGAGAGAGAGACCTGCTGCTGCAGTTTGAGCAGTTGCTGCTGTTTCTCCTGCAGGACCTGTAGCTGTTGCTCTGCAGACACCATGGCGTGGGAGAGCGACTGCAGAGCCACCTGCGCAGCCGAGCTCAGAGCTGTAGACGCCTCTCCTACCGTGCTCCCCGACAACCCCGCCACGCTGGGGGTCACCCCGAATGTGCTCACTGCAACAGGTCAGAAAGTCAAACTGCTAAACACGTGGAATAGTTACTATACTATACACTCATTCCACACTCCTGTGTCGACTGGATAGAGAGAGAGAACTCTATCCACAGCACAGATATCTACAAGGAATGTAGGAGCGTAAATACTTAAATATACTGTACAGACAGAACACACACACACACACACACACACACACACACACACACAGATGTAAGAGGAATAAAAAAAGAGAGAGGGAGTTCTGTACCGGTGAACATACTTGCATTGTCCCTCTCTACCCGGGTTCCGTCGCTGGTAGACACGCAGGTAAAGTGCAAGGGTTCGACTTCCAGCAGGCCGGTGAGAGACGTGAAGCTGCCTTCAGCAGCACCGCAACCACTCACTTTACCATTCCCTACACACACACACACAATTACAGCAGCAATACCATTCACCAGCTCTACTGGTGTGTGAGTGTGTGTGCACGCGTGCGTGTGTGTGCGTGTGTGTGTGTGTATGTACCTGAGAGAATATCAGACAGGTCGATCTCATCTGACTGAACGCCAATGCTGCTGCTGTACGAGTTCTTACAGGAAGATCCGCTCACCTCCAGATCAAAGAGAACCGGGTCAAACGGCGAGCCGTACAGGCCGTACCTGTGAGAATGCGTGGACACACAGAGACACGGACACACACAGAGTCAGGGACACAGGGACACGCACGGAGCGAGGGACACGCACGGAGCGAGGGACACGGGGACACGCACGGAGCGAGGGACACGGGGACACGCACGGAGCGAGGGACACGGGGACACGCACACAGGTGATTGTTCAGCTTCAGCAGTATCAATCACTACACGTCCACAACACACACATACGCGATACTACAAAGTGCCAGGTGAGCCGCTGGTGTGGACACAGTGCGAGTGTGTGACGTGACGATGTGGTGAGTGAGATGTCTCACCTGGTCTGTAGCAGAGCCTCTAGTGGAGTGAGACGCTCCTGAAGCTGGCGTGATGCCGCCGTTAGGAGAGACGCACACGCCGTACTGCAGATCGCCAAGTCTTCATCTTTCACATAGTTTAATAGCACAAAGTACCAGTACACAGAACCTACACACACACACACACACACACACACACACACACACACAATAGTTATTGAAGGAGTCTCCTCAGGATGTTTACATGACGAGCTCGGTTTGTGTAATTTTGTGTTCGTTAATTTACTAACTGTACACACTTGACTTTATCTACAAACTATTTAAAGAATAAACAAATAAAAGTGGGAACCTCCAGTAGCGGCAGCAGGTAAATAAGGCATGTTCTCCAGCAGGGCCTTTAACAGTGCCTGAGCAAAACCCTGCTGATTCACCTCACTTTTCCCATTACTGCAACACACACACACACAAACAGGGTAGAACACCAGGCTGTGAATTTCTCACGCTGTGTGAATGCAAAGGTGTAAAGGAGTCGTGAGTACGAGAGAGAGAGAGAGAGAGAGAGAGAGAGAGAGAGAGAGAGAGAGAGAGAGAGAGAGAGAGAGAGAGCTCACCTTATACAAAGTGCAAGAAAGCGGGCACATTTGTGAGCGATGCTGCGTCCCGCTTGGAAAAAACACACACGCACGATATCACCCAGACGCTTCCTGGTTTTTGCCTGAAGCCCCTCCTTCCCTTCTTTAGGGCTGCAAAAAATAAAATAAAATAAAATCACAAACACAATGACTGCATTCATTTATCTGAAATCTGACATTTCCTCCTTCTGACTCACAGTGATGGATCATCTTATGTGAATTCAAATATTATTAATATTTTTATCTTACACCATTTTTTTTTTTTTTTTATTTTTTTTTTTTTTTTTTTTTTTTTTTACACAAGCATCCGCCATGAGCAGGAGGAGGAAGAAGCTCTGAGGATTATACGGACATCTAGGTATAAATAATTCACATTTTGCAGTACAAAATTCTTTTAAAAAAGCAACAATTTCAGCTCATGTAAGCCTCCTTCGGGCTCATGTAAACACGCAAGACATCTCAAAATTCACAACTAAGCTAGGTGTGCCCGCAACTTTGTTCACATGGTATTTAATTGCACAAAAGCGTTAAAAAATAAATAAATAAATAAATTTGGAATGAACTAATATTTTTGTGCTACCGTGAAGTGCGCGGAATGAAGGTGCGAGATCGCGTTTATTAAGTAGATTTCAATTGCGCACTCATAAGAGCGTATTTTTAAAAAATTTACAGCGCCATCTGGTGAATTTTGAGATTAACTAATGATTTTTTTCAAGATATAAAGGTGTTCTCCATTTAAATTTCAAGTTAGCATATTTTCTCGTCCTGTGGGCCGATTGCGATATACCTGTTGCCGTGTTCTATATACCATCTTGGAGTGTTCTATTATTTGTCTGCCCCATGAATAATTTTTTCCGCAAATATCTTCAACATGTACAGACACGACAACTGTACAGTTTTATTATATGTATTGAAGATATTAGTTTTCGTGTTTTTCCCACTGGCATGTGTTTTTCAGTGGCTGAGTAAAACCCTGTGGTCTTTATAAACCAGGTTATCACACAGAGAGACCGTACTGACACCACACCAGCCCTGTGTGTGTATGAATGAGTGTAAGGTGAAAACTAAAAGGTACCTGCAGGGTCCGTTAGTGTAAACCCCGGCCAGCCAGCAGAGCACGTCCAGGATGAGGCTCTGACCGTGTTCTGAGGGCGAGTTCTCCTCACTGCGCTCGCACAGCGCCGACAGCAGCCTCTCCTGCAGATCCGGGAACTGCAGCATGGCACACCGCTGGACTCTGTAACACATCACAAGCATCGATCACCTGAGTGAGCACTCCACATGGAAACTTATTAGTAAAGTGAGTAAACATGCTTAAGACTGCTCACACCGACGAGTAGCTCAGAGAAATCCAGCACAGCTAACTGACCTTTCTTTGGGTACGGACGTCTTCTTAAACCTCCGGATGGTGACGGAGACCTCCAGCAGCAGGTCACAGCCCCGCAAGTTATCCGGCTTTTTGGAGGTCGCCTGAGGATCTGATTTGGACGTGGAGGCCTTTTCCTAAAAACGGGTTTACAGAGTTATACATACAATCTATTTAAATCAACTATACAGATGATGTGTGCAGTAACGTGTGTGTGTGTTTAAACCTTGGACGCCTGGGCTTTCTGGAGTAGGGAGGAGAGCGAGTGTGTTTTGTTGCTGCATTGTGGTTTGGCGGGAGTCATGCGCACAATTCGGCGTGGACTCTCCTCTGGTCCCTTCTCACACACAGCTTTTATATGGACCAGGAATGATCGGTACTTTCCTCCTGCCATGCCTACACACAGTGAGACACAACCAAAAGAAAAAGACAAACATGAACAAAGAAATATTGAACATCAAGGACACAACAGGACACAATTAGAAAGAATAAGACAGTGAGAAATAAAGTGAACAACAAGAGTGAACAAGACATGATAAAAGAGAATGAGACCAGTGAGACAAAGTCAATGAAACGATGACATACAATGAATGTGGACGAGACCAAACTGTACACGGCGAGACAATCAAACTAAACAGGACACGGTGGGACACGACAAAAAAAAAAGAGAATAAGTCTGTGAGATGTAATAAAGTGAAGAAAGAACATAAGAAAACAAGACACCGTGTGAAATGAAGTGAATGGGACACAGTGAGAGACAGTGAAAGACAGTAAGAGAGAAGGAGACAAAAGGAACCTTTAATTGGTTTAAAGTGTGTGTACCTTTAACCAGTTTTGGGCTGGTGAGGCTCAGCATCCCCGCGTGACCTGAAAGGTCGAGTCCGCTGGCCAACCACACGGGGCCGCACAGGATGTCCTCTTTATGGTCCTCCAGGAATGGACAGAGTCTGGATCCTACACCAGGAGGAAACAACATGATTAGACTCTCTCTCACACATACACGATAGTTACCTGAAAAGTAAACTATTATAAACAGTTATGTTTAAACTGACATCACTTCTAAGCTTCATTCATGTTATAGCTCGAGTGCAAAAATAAACGAACGCAAGTTGAGGTGAGCGCAAGGCCAAAGTGTTCCTTTAACTAGAACAGAAAAGAGTGAGTCGAGTTGAGTTGAGTGAGTGAGTCCCGTACCCCCAGTCTCCTCGATGTCCATGAACTGGATGTCGTCGGTGAAGTCGTGCAGTAGAGACTGTCCGTTCCTCTCGCCGTTGGTCTGCAGTGAGTGAGACAGGGGGAACGCGATCTGGCGGTCTACTGCTGACTCTGAGAGGGGAGGGGCAAACACATTGTTATTATTATTATAAACACTTGATAATCGATTTATTTCAACATGGTAGATATATACTGTATATAGATATATAATTGATATATAACCTGAGAGAATATCAGACAGGTCTCCACTGTATAACTCTAACGTTTACACACAATCTCAAAATAATCTGTAGTTAATTTAAGAGTAGTTTTTGGATAATCATCAGGTAATTGGAAAAGAAAATCTTAGAAGATTTTGGAAAATTATAATAATTTATTATTAATTTATTATTATTCATTATTAATTATTGGAAGAATAACCTCAGGAAAATCTGTGATTAATTCAAGATCATTAATTTTAGAACAATCTCAAGATAATCTGAAATTAAGAATAATCTCAAAACAATCTGGAAAATTATCGGGTTAATAGTTTTAAGAATTCTCTTAATAAAGTCTGGTTAATTCAAAATCATTAATTTAAGAATAATCTCCGGATAATCCGTGGTTCAGAATAATATGAAAAATTCTCCAGGACAATAATCTCATGAAAATTCAGTGGTTAATTCAGGATCATTAATTAAAAAATAATCTTAGGATAATCTGTGGTAAAGAATACTCTCAGAGTAATCTGGAAGATTATCCTGGATATTAATTTTAAGAATAATCTCAGAAAGAATTTGTGGTTTATTTATGATCATTAATTTAAGAATGATCTCAGAATAATTTGTGGTTGAGAATAATCTGGATAACTATTCATGAAAATAAATTTAAGGATAATCTTGTGACAATCTGGATAATTATTTTAAGAATAATTCAAGGATAATCTATGGTGGTTAATTCAGGATCATTCATTTGAATTTCTCTCAGAATAATCTGTGGTTAAGAATAATTAATTGATTTAAGGATAATCTCATGGCAATCTGGATAATTATTTTAAGGATAATCCCAGGATACTCGATTGTGGTTAATTTAGGAATAACCCCAGGATAATCTACAGTTACAGTCGCGCATCTCATCCTCACCGCTGCCCTTTCCGAGGCCAGGTGCTTTATTCTTCAGCAGCGTGACCTGGATCTGAGGAATGCTGGTGATACTGGCGTTGAGCACAAACTTGAAGTCCACGTGTCCTACCATGCAGGCTTTGGGCAGGACCAGCTCGAACACGTGCTCGTCCCAGCTGGTGCTGAAATAGGAGCAAGGGCAGTGAGGGTTAACGAGAGGGGGAGGGGGTTCAGGATGATGGACTGGATTGATACACACGTGAGCGTACCTGTCACTCTGCAGTTTCCAGGTGCGTGTGTGTTGTGCGGCGTCTCCGTGATGTTGCTGGTGCAGGTGTTGAGGATGGCGTCTCTGCTGCTGCTCCTGCTGCACCTCCACCCAGCAGGGCGGCACTGTGGCCGAGAAGCGCGGCGTTAGCGTCTCAAAGCGCGTCAGCTCCACCAGCGAGGACAGCGTCTCCACGCTCAGGGGCTGCTCCACCAGGAGGTCAACTCCTACACACACACACACACACACACACACACACACACTGCTGTATTCTGACATGACTATGTGTATGACTACATGTGTATAACTAGTTACCGCTCCCAGTAGATCACGGGCGTGTGAAGGTGATGTACCTGTGATGCCGGGGCTCGATGGGTTAGACGAGGGTTTCGCTCCCTCCAGTAGCTGCTCGACCCCTTTAGGAACGGGGCCATCGACAAAAATGTCGGCGTCATCAATATCGTCGCACACACCTCCAATTTGAAGGAAATGAAGCTCTCCACCTTACAGAGCAAAAAAGTTTTTTTTTTTTTTTTTTTTTAACTTAGTAGATAAGGCAGCACAGTGGCTTAGTGGTTAGTACTGTCACCTTGCACCTCCAGGGTCCGGGTTCGATTCCCACATGGAGTTTGTACAGTATGTTCTTCCCATGCTTGGCGGGTTTCCTTCCACAATCCAAAGACATGCAGATTGGGCTAATTGGCATTCCCAAATTGCCCATAGTATGTGTAAGAGTGTTTGAGTGTGTGTGCCCAGTGATGGATTGGCACCCTATCCAGGGTCTTGCCCTGTGTCTCCTGGGATAGGCTCCAGGCCCCCCTGCTACCCTGTATGCAGGATAAAGCAGTATAGATGATGAGTATTTGAGTGAACTTAGTCGTAGTACTGTATGGTTAGTAAGTTGGATCAATGAAATGTTCCTCCTACAAGTACATTTCCGTGCTGTGGAAGACAATGCTTTAAATTAGTCTGTAATCGAAAAACAATAAAGTGTTTTTTCAAACCACGCTATCTCACTGTTAATTATTTTTCCTTAATAAAATTGCCCTCCAATTAAATAAAACATAGGAGCTAAAAGCTGCTTCATCTTGTTTTCAGGACTAATCCTGGGTACTCACCACAATTTACTGATTTAAGAGACCTTCTGGGATTGCATATTTCCAACAAATCAGAAATGTTTTTCTGTCTAACAGCATGTAATGATTCATGAACCAGATGTAACACTTAGTAGTCAGTCCTTTAGCTGACTGGGAACCAGTGTAAGGATTTGCAGCAGGATCGTGAATGAGTTGCAGCTGTCTGATAGAGTTTCTAGAAAGACCAGCAAAGAGGCTATTCTGCCAGAGCTTCATTCATGGATACATTTTAATGCGTAGGTTTACTCATGCACAAACCGATGGAGTGGTCAGAAAGACCAACTTTGTTTTTACTTTAATATGACTATTGATCCTGGGATTTTAATAAACTAAAAACTCGAGACCTCTTTATGTGTTTTGTAGATTAGATTGGTGGTAGGCTTCAACCTCAACGTTTTTTTTTTTTCCTGGATATCATAATATTTGTTTTGTGCTTGTTCTGTTTACCTCTCTCTTTTCTTGTAGATATATCCTAAGCTTATTGATGACTATTCCAGACAACACTGCCTATATTTCTCATCTTTCTAGAAGTATAAGTGTTAATGATCAATTAGTACAAGTTGATATTTACATAACCCCATGCTTTAATATGGTGCAGACCCTTTAATGAAACGTTTCAGTGTTGCAAAGAGGCTATAACTGAGGTTGAAGTTGTGGAAAGCCATTAAAGAGTCATTTTGATTGATTGATTGATTGATTGATTGATTGAAATCCAAAGAACTATTTCTATTAATTTAATTGTAGTATCTGAATGTTTTTATTCATTTCTTTATATTTTGGTGAATGTAGTCTTGAGGAATAGTTCGCCAGTCTTCCTGAAGGACTTTTTGCCTCTCACTTTTGGGAAGTTTTTGGCTTGTATGTCAGAGTAAAACATTTATTCGTCTCTTTAATTTACATCATTAAATTGAATAAAATGAATGATGGCTCGAGACATTTTCACAGTACTATACAAGAGAAATGCACATGTATTTATGTATCAAATGACAAAAGAGAATGCTTAATAAAAGAAAAATTTAAATAAATGATTACAACAACTATCCGAACACCAAACAAGGACAAGAGTTGAGTGCCACTTGCACAGCTATTATGAGAAATGATGTTCAGTGGAAACATGAAAAGGCTTATTAGAAGGCCTAGACTATTTCCCAGAGTTTCCCACTTGTCTGTCTAGATGCACTGCATTGTGAAAGCTGATATTCTGCTTGAAGGTGTGTTTAGACATACAGTACAGTACAGTATATGGTTCACATGCACACTCGGCATCCCAACCAAAGGTTAATGAATCCAACAGATGCTGAATGAGTTTTTTGTTAACCATGAATTATTTATCATCACCACCATTACCTAATCCTATTAATTAATTACCAAATAAATAAAATAAATTAAATTAAATAGTATGTTTATTTATTAATTCATTTATTTATTTATTTATTTATTTGATATCCAAGATTCATATAATCTCTGTCTTTGGATTTATGCCATGCATGTTTTAGCAGAAGTCAACCATCAGTGTGTGATCACAGTGGGAGTTTAATGTCTACAAATACTGTTCTTAAAATGAATTTTAAATATAAGGCTACTTGATAAAATATTACTTACTCTTACTAACCAAGAAGTATAAATACTGTATAAATACTGAATAACTTCCATGATCAATCTGAAAAATGAATGAGACATTCCGGTAATAAAAAGTCCCAAACTGGTCCACGGAGTGGCGCAGTGGTAAAGTGCTCGCTCTGTCATCCGGAGATCGCGAGTTCGATTCCCGGGTGATGCTGTAACCTCTCGCAGGCCTAGAGAAAGACCTGATTGGGATCACGCAAGCGGATAGCGCTGTCCTCCGAGTGTGTTACGGCGCCCCCTACGGTGTGTGAGCGAGAAGTTCAAAAATATGTGGTCGGCTGGCGTCACGTGGTTCGGAGGAAACAGCCCTTCCGACTGAGTGGTAGTAGTAGCCTTAATGTGGGAGTGCCCTAATGATGGGGAGGAATTGGTCTAGAATAAATTAGGGAGAAAAACAGGGGAAAAAATCCAAATAAATAAATAAATAAATAAATGTCGCAATCTGCTAAAAGGCTTCTGTTGGTAATAAACTCCAGCTATTTGTTATCCAGTAAACGAAGGTTGAAAAAAGAGAATAGTGTGCACACAACCGAAGACGCGCAACTAAACACACACCAACAAGTTTGCTGCTACCAATCTGCTACTGCATAACAAGACCCATATGGGACAAATGTTCTAGAAACGATTTAATAGGACGAACAAAAGATTATGCTGGAAGCTAGTATACAGATTTGCAGCAGTGTTCTGAATGAGCTGCAGCTGTCTGATGTCTGATGGAGCTTCCACAACGACCAGTATATCAGCTTTTACAGTAATCTTTCCTGCCAGAGAGGAATTCATGGACAAGTTTCATACAGTACGTAAGTTTTACTCTTGTACAGATCATTGTGCATAAACCATCAAACTATGTTTTCACTATTAATATTCCTATTGATCCTGTGCTAAAACTTTAAGGTGTATATATTTTGTATAATCAAATGTCTTCGACTGGAGATAGGCATTAAGCTTAAGTTGTACATCTTTGCAGCTGAATACAGAATAATCTTCTCTGTTTTGTGCTCGTTGTGTCCAGCTGTCAGTTTGATCACCGCATTTATATAGTGCATCTATAGGACATGCTAGACTGCTGTGTAATTTAAAGTGTCATCTGCATAGCTATTATGAAAGCTTCTGTTCAGCCATTTGAAAACATGTCCAGGATAATCAGAGGGGAGCAAGGATCGAGCCATGATGAACACCAGGAATGAGGTCCACTACATCTCAAAACTGTCAACTGCGACGGAATAACCGTTTTTCTTTTAGATATAGTCAGGTCCAAAGATATTTATACAGTGACAACATTTCTGTATTGTCTTCTCTGTACACCACCACCACCACCACAAAAGATTAAATTAGAAATGAAGCAATCAATATGTGATTGAAGTATAGACTGTTACCCTTAATTTAAGGAGCTTAACAAAAAAATGTTGTAATAACTGTTAAAGAATTACAGGATTTTTTTTTTTTTTTAAACAAAATCCATGGATTGTCAAGGCTCAAAAGTATTTGGACAAACTAACATACTTGAGCAATATCACACAAGGGGGAGTGCTGTTGTACTGAATATCATCAAGACTGTGATGCGGATGTAAGAAGGAGGATATACAGCAGCATGTGTCATTTATTATCAACACAGCAGCCGACAGTGAGTATTTAATGATTATATACAGTAAACACCTGTAAAGCAAAGCCTAAAGTTAAATGTTCCAGTGCTGTTAAACTATATATCAGCACTCATGGAATGCCTCTTGTCCAATTGTCCAAATCACATAGTCAGAACTAACTATTGTATAATAGTAATTAGAACCATTAAGATCATTTATAATAAATCAATCAATGCAAAAACTTTGCAGGCAATGTCCGCCTGAGATCTAGAACTCATGGACATAAACCCCTTGAACTGCTTTCTGCACTAGGTTTGTCTTCAGTACGTGAAGCCATGCTCGACTGTTCTGAGATCGGGTGGCTGACTCTGACCTTTAAGAAAGGTCCATTCCTTTACAATGAGTTGCTTTCATGGTTTGTTTTGCCTCATTATCCCTTTGTATTTTGAAGCTCTGTCCTATCGGTTTTTCGCCTTATACGACTCTAGGCAGAGTGTGCAGCTCTACACACTTCAGAATCCATCCTTTTATTATTATCATCAGCAGTCACATCATTAATAAACACCAGTAACCAGTTCCATTACCAGCCATACTGTACATGCCAATGCTAAAAACCTGGCTCCATTATGATTCAGAGGATATGAGATACTTTGGAACATAAGCCCTCTTTTCATACAGTCATTGTGGTTCAAGTTATTATTGTATCAGGACTGGGCAGTCTGAGGTCTGAGCAAGACCTAAAAAAGTATGTAAAACATTCCTCCAAAAAATAAGAACAAGCTGTGAAAAACTTTAAACACTCATTAAGATCCAGCAAATGATGTTGGGAAAAGGGTGCACACAACCACAGATGCACAACCAAACAAACTCAGACTGTAGACCCTGACACACTTTAATGCATGAACACAGTTCTCTGGAAATGGTTCAATTCGATGTAATTAAAATATCCGAACATTTTTATTTTCTAGTGTGCTGGTACAAGCGTTGTGGTGTACATACTGTAACAAGTACAAAGAGACAGTTACAAAGTGAAAGCACTAATAGTGTTTTCAGGAACTATTTCCCAACTCTAAGTGATCATTGGTGACAACTTTAAAGTCACTTTATCGTAATGAACTGCTGTATTCATTTGGAAGACAAAGCAAATGAGGAGGCGGTACGGTGGTGTAGTGGTTAGCACTGTCGCCTTGCACCTCCAGGGTCCGGGTTCGATTCCCGTCTCTGTGTGCATGGAGTTTGCATGTTCTCCCCGTGCTTGGTGGGTTTCCTCTGGGTACTCCGGTTTCCTCCCACAGTCCAAAGACCTGCAGATTAGGCTAATTGGGGGTCCCAAATTGCCCGTAGTCTGTGTGTGTGTGTGTGTGTGTGTGTGTGTGTGTATGTGTATGTGTGTCCTGTGATGGATTGGCACCCTGTCCAGGGTCTACCCTGCCTTGTGCGCTAAGTCTCCTGGTATAGGCTCAAGGAGACCCTAAATACAGGATAAAGACAATGAGTGAGTAAGCAAATGAGGATGTTCGAATGTGAAAAAGTGAGCAAGCATAAGTACCATAGAGAAAACAATACAGTATAAGGCATGTTTCATGTCACTTGTGTAGAACAGGTTGTTAAACCTTTCTGACATCAGCCTTTAGACTTTTAAGTGATATACCATACATTTTATATATTAACTGCTGAATTACAATGCAATACAAGCAACAATATAAACTGTACATGCCAATAAAGTCTATTTCCAGGTGTTTGCTTAGATATTGAAATTAGGAACGCTATCAGTAGAAAGAGCATCAGTAAAGTGTTGGGATTCATGGCCCTGTAAGGCTGAAATAACCATGTTACCAGCATAATTTGCCATGTCTAAAGCGATTCTCATGGTCCACCATGCTTCAGCGAGTAGCTGAAGTGTCTACTGACATGACCTGACCCTGCCTGCCGTTAATTGCTGCGAGTGAATTGCATGTCACCGATGGTCTCCCAGCCTGACATTTGAATATGAAGAAGGGGAGATGGTCTGGAGCGAAAATACTCTGGAGGACGGATGCACAGGATTTGCTTGCCGACAGGCCATAATCATCGTCAGTCAAAACGACTCTCGAGCTGATTGGCTGGTCCTGCTTGCTCACGCCACCTCGAATCAAAGACAATCACGGTGATTGGGCATCACCCCTACACCTTCGCTTGGCAGCCTAATGGGGGTTTTCAGGACTGTTCAAACTGAAGCTAAATTGAAACGTAACAGTCAAATGATTTATTGCTCATCGCAGTGAGGTAATAACTAATCTGAGATCTGCAAAGGCGGCTCATGAAAGGTGACAGGCGATGCCATAAAGGAGAGTCAGCACACACAAACAGGTGCAGGCCCATCTGCGGATGCGTTTAAATAAGGTTGGAGTCATTCACTTAAATCTCTCCGAGCTGCAAGGGAAGCTGAATGGGGGCATTTTCAAGCTGTGACTGACAGAAGGAAGGGATTGAAATACTAAGTTGCAAAGTTGAGAGAGAGAAAGAGAGAGAGAGAGAGATTATTAATAAATTATTAAATGTTGGCGAATTCTTTGTGTGCTTAGACTAATATATACGTTCTTTGCACATATTTGAATGGTGTCCTAAATAATCATATCACAATAGTCATTAGTGCATTAATAATTTATATTAGAGATTGATTTAGCTGCCACACCATAATGTGGCTGTTCCAATAAAGTTACAATGAGTTAGGATATGTGTGTGTGTCTGTGTTTGACGGAGAGAAAAAAGAGAGAAAGAGAGAGAATGTCAACACAAAAGTACTTTATCTATAAATTGTGGGTAGGGAAACAAATAAAATATTATAATAATTCCAATTTATACACTAAAACACTATCTTGACTAACTGTCACAGTAATTACAGTAATTTATCCCTGGAATACTCATAAGGATTTCTTATCCTTTATGATTTCTTATCAAATCATAAAATACAGTACTATATGGACAAATGACTATGAATTCCTGACCAAATCCATATACAGTAAGTCCCCTACATATGAACATTCAAGTTACAAACTTTCAGAGATATGAACATGCATTTGCTCATGTTCAATCACGGAAGATTGATTTTAGATCACATTTCCACTGTATATTGTCATATGCATGCAGCGTGCATCCCAAGATGTCAGGAAGCAAACCTAAAAGCTCTGGCGATAAAGCTGGTATTACTAAGAAGCGGCCACCTACAACAATGGAGACCAAAGTGAAAATAATTGAGAGAATGGAGCGAGGTTAAAAAGATGGCAGACATTGCTCATTCTTTTAACATGAATTATTCAGCCATCGGCACGATTCTAAAGAAAAAGGACAAGATCATGGAACCTGTTAGTTTCATACTGTGTATAGCCTAGACAATGTCTGTTGGACTTATGAGCGAATTGGACTTACTGTATGTGTTTTTTTTAACACACCGTTTCGGATGAACCCGTCCTTTGCCATTGTGATAATCTCCACTCTTCAGCAAAGGTTTTCCACTAGATTTTTTTTAGCAAGGTTCTGGGGATTGTGCTCATTCAATTGTAAGAGTGAGATCAGACACTGATGTTCGGCAAGGAAGTCTTGGGCACAATCAGTGTTCTGCAGTAGTTCACCTGTAAAGTGAGTTGAGGTCAGAGTCCTGTGCAGGCCATCTGACTGCTACTCATACTATGTCATGTATGCCATGCATACCATATGCAGTAAGTCCCCTACATATGAACATTCAAGTTACAAACTTTCGAAGATACGAGCATTCATTTGCTCATGTTCAATCACAGAAGATTGATGTTAGATCACATGTCCACCGTATATTGTCATGGGCGTGCAGCATGCATCCCAAGATGTCAGGATCTGGATCTGTTCAGGATCTGATCAGCATTAGAATGCTGATGTTAGCATGATAGTAATACTGTCATGCTAGCACAGGTTTGAAGGCCATAGTTCATTCTTGCATACAAAGACGTTCTGAACAATTTTGTGCTTCCAACTTTGTAGCAACAATTTGTGACAGGCTTTTTATTCACATACTTTTACCCATAATGTAGAATTTTGCATTATTTTTGCATGTTCCCAAGCCCATCCCAACCATCACCAACTTATCCCCTGTTCTCTGACCTGCCTTTTTTTATATACAGTAGCTAACTTTGTTATACCAGCTCAAGACATTGTAGTAACAGAAATGATAAGATTTCTAATAATTAATTCCTAACTAATAAGAATAATAAGGTTCCTTAGAAATACAGTATGCTCTCAGGTCAGCTCCTGGTAAAGAAATGTCCACTGGAAAGAAATCTAAGGGCAGACCCAGAGCCTTGCTGGAGAGATTGTGTATCTCACAGTTGCCCTACAAACATTTGGGGATGCCCCAGGAGGAGCTGGCATCTGTGACTGGCGATCTGTGTTGGGCAGATTGTAACCTGTCATCAGTGAGAATTTATGAAAAGATAAGAACCTCCGCTTAAATTGAGGGAATGAAATTCAATTACAGGACATGATTTTCAACTGGTTCTTCACTGGATGTGCACAAAGAAACTACCAGATGCATTTTGGGTAAAAGTCAGTACCCAAAACAAATCAGTCCACCATGTTGATGAAAGCCTTCTAGAGGAATTTTTTTTTTTTCCCAGCTGATTTTAAAGTACCCAGTTCTGCGCTGGTAAAGTATAAGAGATAGCTTTCATCTTTGTTCCAAAGCTACTTATGGTCCAACTGAGAAAGTCGAAGAAGCAATTCAGTAGAGTCTGAATCACAGCATTATGCAGTGTAGAGGGGCAGAGCAGAAATCTACCACATGCTTGTACATTTCTGTGATTTAGATTTTCTTTGTAGTGCTAACTCCACCATCAGAAACACACAGAAAGTCCTTCAGTTCATGATGAGTGGTGGACCATACTAGATTAAAGAGAAAACAGTTGGGGAATCAAGGTCTTCAAGAGATCTAAGGAGAAATATTATGTTTTTTTTTTTTTTTTTTTTTGCCTTTGCAAGGTCCTTGATAACACAGGATCTACCGGTTGAAATCTTATTAAATTTGTATATTTTTTCATAGTCTTTCATCCATAATTTGTTTGGTCTAGCAGTTGAAGTAGCAGTGTATGGCTCACGTCATTATCCATCATCCCATGACTACCTCAAAACGTTTTAATTAGAAAATACACACTAGAAAATACACACTAGAAAATACACACTAGAAAATACACACTATTCACACTGATCTCACACTAGTTTCACATTAAATGCATGTGCATCTACCTGAATAGATAAGACATTTAATGATTCTGCTAACAAAATATTTGGACACATCAATTTAGTACATATAAAACTAAGCAGCATTAACCTCTACTGTCAGAGACTATAGGATTTCTAACGCTCCACATTTTCAGCAGCTTATAATCTTATAATTTTATCATCTTTCACCGGCACACAGAGTACAGAATCTGAGATTCCCTGTGCAATTCAAGTACCAAAACACCAACAAAAAAACATTTTGTTGTGGGAAATTTCAGTTTTGGCCCAAAACACATTATTGGTGCTAAAAAGTGGCTCATATAACACCATTTTTCATACATTATGCATTTTATCTCCCAATCCATGCTGCGTTTTTTTGTATATGCATACACATTTATATTTTTTATTGGATAAAAAAACACATTTGCTAAATATAATTTCATGCCATTTTATGCAGTGTCTCAATTTTACTGTAAAAAGTGCATTATTCCAAAATGCTAAATTGTTAAGATATTGCAACATGAATTTGACATGGTTACAGACACTACAGACTTTTTGCTTTTTAAGCTTTTACCCTAAACCTAGAATGCTTTAATTTAATGACCTGTAAAATGACAATTCACCCCTTCATCTCTTCTAAAGTCTATAGGGGTTGATCTTCTGATCTAGAAGCTTACTCAGAAAGAGCTTCAAACTCATCATAATAACCCCATTTATTATAATTCAGCGTGATTTTTATGACTGCGGTTTTCTTGACCATTAAAAAAAAATGCCTCTACACTAAAATCTGAATTATCCGAGTTCCAGGTCACTAGTGGTTCTGATGAGTACTGTTCTCTACTGGACTTACAGCAGTGTACTGTATATTATCTATAGCCTCATTTCCATTTGTGCCACATAAAGAACAGATAACACAATGACAGCGGTCATGGATATATTTTTTATGATTATTGACCAAAGCAAAGCAAACTGTAAAAATATCAAGAAGAGGTACTAGAGGATTTCCCTTCAAAACAAATTGCAACATTATTTCCCTGTGTATGCAGAGCAGAATCATTAAGCCTGTGAGTAAGCATGCGAGCACTTCATTTCTGCTAGCATTGAGCAGTCACTGTACCTAGTGCTCATTTTTAATGACCACACTCATTGATGCTACTCAGGTCAGCCTTACCCTTACACACTTTATTACAGATAATATATAAGCACCATAATGGGATGGAGTGCATTTCAACCAGTACAAAGTAAAATCTAACAAACGGAGATAATAAATTGTTTCATAGCGGCCCTGACTGCTTAACATTAATTACTAGTATTTCATTTCTGTTTTAGTATCGGCAATTTGTCTGGAAGACGGTATCAATGCATCACTACTGTAAACATTGCTAAGAACTCCTAGAGTCACATAACTCTAAAGCGGATAAAACAGAGTGTACATTAGAAGAGCAAATTCTTATAAGCAGCATCAGACATCGTCCAGCATGCAACAGGCACTTACACTAGATGCATAAATTAAATTGCATGAATAGACAGGCTTTTCTAAAGATAAAAATCTGAAAATGCCTAACTAACAATAATTTAATAATAAAAACAATGACAAAACATATGGACAAAGCAGAGGAAAAAGAACCACGGATGGAAATGGGAGTGATACTAACCAGGGCACACAGCTATATAGCAGAGTTTGTTTTGCACATCAGGACCTGAGCAGCCCTCGGCTCGGCGCTCAGGGCCAGCGCAGCTCCTGCTCCGAGTCCGAGAGCCCCGGCCACACGCAACCGAGCACAGACTCCATGCAGACCATTCCTCCCACAGGTCATCCACTGCAAACACCAATATCTTTCATACAATGTATTTACTGCAAATGGAGGAGAATTTGGTGGGAGGAAAGGAAAAAACCTGGAACGCTCAAGTGGATCAGTACCTTAAACAGAAAGACAGGCATGGTATAACAAGATTTCTCAGCAGCTCTATCATCCTTACATACTGTACGTCATGTATCATTGATACATTAGTTGATCAGATACTGTATATAGCAGCAGGAGGGCAATCTTCACACTGTTCAGGGCAGTGGAAGAGAGGAGACCCCCTGACCTCGGTGATGAATAAAGCAGCATGGTCACCTGCCTTCTTCAGAAGCCCCGCCCCCTTGCTGAGAATGTTGGTGGAATGTTGAAGAATGCTGAGGTTGAAGTGAATACGTGGAATAAGTGGAAAGGTTTAGGAGAAAGAATGTATAGAATAAGACAACGTACAGTATGTACAACCAAGTATAACCAAGAAGAGACACTTCTGAGCCTTCTGTGATCATGCAATAGACGTTACACGGTTAATGAAATGCATGGTTTAAAATCATAATATCATTATTAGTGCACATTCCAATGACATTTACACACAACAAATATCACAATTATGCACCGTGGAATAGATTATAAAAGTCTGACTTGACAAACTGCCTTTATTCAGTCTGCTATAAAATGATAATTACTACAATACTATCTTTTTTTTTTTTTTTGGGATTAAATTACACTTAAAAGGAAATGAATCACAGTTCAAATCAGTTTAAATCAAGGTAGTAATAATGTGGTTTTTACAGGATTGTACTGATTAAGTCATCATCAATTAACATTTTTCTGGCTACAATACAGTGTCACAACTGTTTTATAAATGTGTATAAAAAAAGGCATCGCTTGTTCAGTTTAGGTGCCTGGAGCCTGTCCCAGAGAACTTAGGCCACAAGGTGGGGCACACACTAGGCGGGATGCCAGCTCATCACCTGGCTCAAGCACATACACCCAGTCACACACTACAGCCAAATTGGAAAGGGCAATCCGCTTTACGTTATTGGACTGTGAGAGAAATCCACATGAAATCTACAATGCTCATAGACCGGAGGTGAGATTTGAACTCCCACACCATGGAGGTGCAACGTCCATTATACACCAAAACTGATGACGTGATAGAAATGCACCAGAACACCCTGTGCATCACGACCTGCCGGATATGAGGCTTAGCAGGCAAAGATTTCAAGGATGTTAATCCGGCCTACAAATTCCATCCATGGAATTCTTTGGACAAACAAGTTCCGGTGCCAGACACCATGGCGGACCTGCAGAGATCTTGTGGAGTCATGGTTCATTCAAGCAATTCATTTGCTTTCACATGTGATTTGTCACATTTTCCCATGAATCACTGATTTCATAATTTCTTACCACAATTCTTTTTAACAGTGGTTAGCACTGTCACCTTGCACCTCCAGGGTCTGGGTTCGATTCCTGGCCAGATTAAATTCCCGTCTCTGTGTGCTTGGAGTTTGTATGTTCTCTATGTGCTTGGTGGGTTTCCTCCAGGTACTCCGGTTTCCTCCCACAGTCCAAAGACACGCAGATTAAGCTAATTGGCGTTTCCAAAATCCCCGTAGTGTGTGTGTGAGTGAGTGTACAGTATGTATGTATGTGTGCCCTGCGAGGGATTGGCACCCTTGTCCAGGGTGTACTCCGCCTCGTGCCCTAAGCCTCCTGGGATAGGCTCCAGGCCCATGCGACCCTGAATACAGGATAAAACGGAATAGAAGATGAGCGAGTGAGTGAGAAATAATATCTAAATAATAAGAATAGTTAACTGACCCTAATGATGGATTTTTTTATTTTTTTTTAAACATGCAAAGAATGAATTGTTCCTGGTCCTACACCAGAGACCCAGATGGCTACAAACTGCAAAGTAATGATAGAGAGTGAATAATGAAATGCTGGAGAGAATGGAGGCTTCTTGCCAGAACACAGCATTGCAACAACACTAGCCAGATAACCAACCAGGCACGAGAACTACATGGCCCATAGGGCATGCAGCAGCCTGTTCATCCCTCCTGCTCATTAAGACCTGTGATTGGCTTTAATGCAAGAGCGGAGAAGCCAATCGGTACATCGTTAGCAATGCATCTCAATGCTAATTCCGGATAGTTTCTCTGTGCTCTCATCTCAATGAAGGGAAATGTGCCTGGTGTACTGTATAATAAAAGCAAAATAGACAGATAAATGATGGAAAATTACTAAGGGGAAAGAAAGTGAAAATGAAGTTAATGTTAGAATATGAAGAGAGAGTGAGAGAGAAAGAGAGAGAGAGCAGAATGACAACAAAATAGAAACACAGTGGGATCTTGAAGGGGGTTACTGAGATTTGATGAGAGGCAGTGGGGTGTACAAGAGGTGGATGAGATTTAAGGGTGGGATGGGGGGATCATTGGAGAGCAGTGAGGATTTTTGAGGGGAGAGGGGAGAGGGGAGAGGTTTAGAAAGAGAAAGAGAGAGGGGGATAGCTGGCCCACAGTGTGTCAAGCAGGGATGTCGCATGAATTATGTATGCCAATAAATAATTGATCTTGGTCTGTAGTGCAAAGCTCAAAAGAAGCACGGCTAAGGCCGTACACTGAGCACCGAAAAAACTCGCAAGAAGTGGTCGAGAGAGCAAGAGAATGAGGATCGAATCTGGACATAGGAAAGCGCTAATCTGCATGGAAACAGGCTGATGTGAGATAACAAAGCATAAAATATGGATAAAGTAAAGATGTAGGACGGGTGATGGATATCGAATATAAGTGTGTGTTTCAGTCACTCCAGGACTCTGACTGAATGGCTGGTGCAATTTTGGTGACATCTTGATGCTTGCTTTGAGAATAGAGATGGATGTATGGATGTATAGATAGATGTATGTATGGATGGAAGCAGCAGTCTTAAAGCACCAAATAAAACCTAATCAGCATCTTAATGATCTTGGTTGAAAGTGTTATCTCAAAGCACACTGCTCAGGTCCAGAATCTATATCGCCAGACAAAATCTATATAGCTTTTTCCTACTTCTTTCTTTCCTTCTTTCTTTTTCTTTTTCTTCATTTGACTCAACCGTATGTCCTCTATGTAAGTTATTATCCAAATCTTTTCATGACTGTACTACATTATCAAGTTTAGCACAGACTCAGGACATTTCCTTCCCTACCAAGAACTTAATCAACTTTGAACTTCTTTTTACTCTTTTCTAGCCATTGCCTGCATCTTGACGGCAATTTGGGATCGGCAAGTTGGCTTTTTTCCGTAATAAAACCATATTTGTGTTTTTTTAAACCAGATCCTCACTCTGAGTCTAAAACCATTTTTTTGGTCACACACTCACAATCCTTTGATCATCACTATAAGGTGGTCTGGATAGAGGAAAAGGGATTCCTCAATGCACAGTACTGTACAAAAGTCTTGGGCCACCCTCCTAGTGTATCTTCATATTTTATTACCAAAGAGCCAGACTTTCTTCTATTTTTAATGTAGTCTTGAGGAATAGCTCTCCAGGGTCCTGAAGGACTTTTTTGGCTTTCGGTCCAGTCCCCTGTACCTGACCAGTACCAGAGGAATGTGTTTGGTTTGCTACACCACACAGTGACCTATGAATAATTTAAGCATAAAAACATATAATTTTAAGCATAAACCAGTGAGAAAACGGATGGTCAGGCTGGTGATTAGTGAATGCTGAATGCTGAGTGATTGGAACAGATGAGAGGGGAAATGAGGTCGCTGCTGAGGTTGTAACATGTCTCAGTAAAACAATTGTTCCCATTTCATTAATTTGATCTACATAATTTATATTCAATTTAATATGAAGAAATGAGTGATGGCTCAAGACTTTTATGCTAAGTATGTGCAGTAGCTTTTAAATATTGTTATTATAACCATGCTTTACAATGTATTCAAATGCAATATATTTCTATTTAAAGGTTATCTGTAGAAATTCTTTGTTGACCCAGGAATTGTTACGCATCATCTATCACTTACTATTATCCCACCAAACTGGAACAGCACTGAATATTTTACAGGAAGTAAAAAGCTAAAAGATCATCAATCAAGTGTAATTTCACTTTTCTTTTCTTTTTTTTTTGCATCATTTCGAAGACAATTTTATCTGGAGCGAACTAGCCATCACACCAGATGTCACAGATATCCACCTGGCAACAAAGCTCTATCACTTCAGTGGAAGAGGCCATGGTATGTAAGAATGATTTGCATACAGTAGCAATTAATTTCACACACACCTCCTCCGGTTTCTCACAGTTTATCTAAATAAACCTGCAAAGCTTCCAATCTTGGAAGCATGGGCCGGTGGAAAGAAAAATTAAATAATAATAAAATTAAATAAATAAAAAAGTGCTATTACCTCTTTCTTTAAGACTAAAAATGTAAAAAATAAAAAATATTTTTAAACTGCTAATTATAATTATTATGCCTATTATCACATCACTCATAAACAACAAGCAGGATATGGCTAGCTGTTCACTGAATCACCAATTTCACCTTCAGAAACAAGCTTCAGCAAGGCCACTGATAATCACATCATTTTACTCGAACTTAATGATTTCCACTTTGGATATAGATGCTAATTAAAACGAAAGCTCATCTTTTACATCACACTTGATACAGATATGTAGAAATGCTGAAAAACACTTAGATTTCGCACAGTATTTTTTCTTTTCTCCATCATTTTTGTCATTTTCCCTTCCAGCAGTTGTACAACCTGCCTTATAAGATTTATCAAACCAGAAAAGGTCTAATCAGCTGGGATGCTGGAGTGTCTACAGGAGTAATGGCTACCGTAGTGGAGACACAGAGACTTTAAGTCCATGTGAAAAAGTAGAAATGATTAGAGAATTATACAGTCAGAGAACAAGATGATAATCAGCCAACAGAGATCTCCATGATTCCACTTCTGAGTTTTATACTTGCACTCCAATTACACACAGTGTAGTCAAAGCCATGCGAACCCTGGCATTCTTCAACATTCCTGTCTCCAGCAGGAGCTGCAACAGAAGTGCCCTTAAGGAGGAAGGGGCTCCATCTTTAATGGTTTGGAAAGGGTATAAACAAACAGAAAGCGCCACCTTTTGGTTCAGTGTGACTATCGCCCAGTTTGCCCTCCATCCATCCGTATTGGAACGTACAGTATTAGGCAATCGCTTGGCAAATAAAACTTGGCTGAGAAAACATAGCAAAGGTCAAGATAAGGCTTCAGGGGATCTAAATAAATAAATGAATATCTGAATAAATAAAATAACACGCGCACACAGCGTTCAATATGGAAAGCGACTGATTAGATAATTAGTAAGCGTGACGTGATAATTGTGCATGTGGTACTGCCAAGTCTAATCAGTGAAGGCAGGGATTCATGCATCTGTGCTGTGCTGAACAGAGTGTAATTTTTCTGACATGCAATTTCTGCTTTTATTTCTATTTATTGGAAATCTATCTATCTATCCCCTCAAAAAAAAAAAAAAAAGAATCACATTCAGGATATGGTACATCAAAATGAAATGTTTTTCTTTATATGTATTATATTGTAAAAGTAAATTATAATAATAATAGTAGTAGTAGTAATAATATTATGAGGGGTAATCCTAGTGAAGGCATTAAACTGACTGACTATTAAAGAAAACTTCAAGCGTAGTACAGTTATGAGACTCATACTGCCATGGTAAATAAAATTGAAAATAAAAATTTTTAATGGTGCAAAAATTTTAAAGATGGTAATACATCTGTAACGGCGGCCCCGACAGAGGCGGCTCGGAACAAGCTGCAGTTATTCCTGTGAACATTCAGCATATGAAACGTTTTCAGGAAAATACAGCCTGGTTTGATCGTGTTTTTGTTTGTTTTTTTAGCTGGAAAATACACAAGCTCATACTCCCCACAGCACCACTTGCACATTACATGGAACTCGGATAGGAGTTATTGCTCTATCCTACTGTATGTAAAGTCCTAACCTCAATCCAAGACATTTCTACAAGTTTGGGTCTTCACAATCAATCCTGAGTTGACATAAATACTAGTACATGAATACTAAAACTATATATATTGTATTAGTATTAAGACTATTATTATAACTACTATATACAGTATTCTATATAATATATAGTAGTATTATAGCTACTATACTACTGTATATAAATACTATGATTGATTGATAAATAAATAATTGAATTAAGGTCAGTTTATTAAATATGGAAATGCTGAAGGGCCATTATGGTTATTTTTATGCCCATTAATTAATATAATTAGGTCATGAGTTAAGCATCTTCAGATCTGTTGTTTCACCACAAACTATTTATGTGACTATTTATGTGAGTTTACTGGAGCCATCCCAAGATACAAAATTTAATGCTGGGATCAATGCACTAGTAAACAGTAACAAAGAAAGATAAAAAACAAAACAAACATGAAAGCACATAGGGAACACAGAACAATGGGAAGTGAATAGTATGACAATTCTCAAGTTACTAATCATGTCCATGACAACGTAATTATTTGTGACTATAAGAAAATGCAACCTGCAATATTAACTAGTAGCTTCAATATATTAATTCATTGCCACGTCTTATTTACACATTACTTGAGAAACTTCATAGGTAAAAGAACTCTATAAGAGGTTATTTTAAAAAAATCTATAGGATTTACATTTCCCAGAGCAGTCTTAGTTGATTAATCTGGGTTACTTCAACTCTGATTTAATTATGCCTATATGAGATCTTATTCAGCGAGGTTCCATTAACTCTGCATAAAATCACTCCATTATAAAGAGCAGACCGCCTGTCTTTTAATGCTGATTGGCACCTGAACAGACTTTTTTTGTAATGAGATGTAGAGACACGACACATCCTCACACATGATATAAAGAGGTGATCTGTGCCTTCTAGCCAGGAAAATGATCTTGGGAAAATTAATGGAAGCAAACCTTTTGTAAAAACATATCAATCAGAGCCGAGCAGAAGTAAAACTATGAAATATTATATCTTAGACAACCTCGGCATTATGAGAATGTGTATGATTGGTGTAGATTGCCCATGAGTGGTGTAATATTTCAATAGTTGAGATATGGAACTGTAGGGCTCTGTTCTATTATAACACCCCTACCATACATCTTTTCTTTTTTTTAATCTAATCTATAAGTTAGATTTTAAAAAGTATGAAACTTAGGTCATAAATCATAGAGCATACGATCTGACATACTGACTATAACATAATAACATGACATAACTTTTTTTTTTTCCATGTAAATGCAGTAGTCATCTTTAACCAAGAGGTAATTGAGTGTGTTATTGACTGTATTACCACTTGTTCACATTAACAGTTTAAGTATTTTTCTAAAATCTACTTGCAAGGCAAGGCAAGGCAAGGCAAGTTTATTTGTATAGCACATTTCATACACAATGGTAATTCAAAGTGCTTTACAT
>JAQMYG010000021.1:9365785-9386485 GCA_030014215.1 Clariallabes teugelsi
CTGAGTCGTCTGTTAGGTTTATATTCAGTGAGCATATCTGTAATGTATTTAGGTCCTAGGCCATTAAGTGATTTATAGACAAGTAAAAGGACTTTAAAATCTATCCTAAATGTTACAGGAAGCCAGTGTAGGGACCTGAGGACTGGTGTGATGTGCTCGGATTTTCTGGTTCTAGTTAGAATCCTGGCAGCAGCGTTCTGGATGAGCTGCAGCTGTCTAATGGTCTTCTTGGGGAAGACGCAAACTTCTTGCGTAGTTTCAAGTTGCGTACCTTCATCAAGGGCATGAATGTGACGAAATTGGGCTTACAATTAATTTCTTGGTCTAACTTTTTCTGAGACAGAACGATTGCGCAACATACAGTTTCCGTAGAAGAATTCTTCAAGAATTTTTTACAAAAGTTAACATTTATTTTAGATTTGAAGCACTGAAGGTAGATCCCCTTCCTCATTTCTCTATACACATTCTGCAATGAATACACATTCCACTGGCCACAGAACAGCTTCAAAGCTTGATGCTACCACCACCATGTGTAACCGTCGGTCCCGAGTTCTTGGGGTTGAATGCCTTACTTTAACTCCTTCAAACATACATCTGGTCTAAAACTTTTTCAAGCAAGTTTTTGTTTGTCCACTTGGACAGCTACAAACTTTAGTCAAGCTTAAAGGAGTTGATTCAGAGCAGGGTTGTCTTTTTTTGGCTTGAACTTTTGAGTCCATCGCAATGTAAAATCCAGTTCACTGTAAGCACCTGTGTTCGAATAGCTTCCAGTACATTGCAGACCTGCTCCTTGGTGGTTCCTGGCATGTTCCTGAATACCTGAACCAGGTATCTCTGAGGTCGGGGTGACAATTTGGGTCTTATCCTAGAATTGAACTTAAGTGCATTGTTTTAAACGAATTTTTTAAACTAAGAAAGATCCCCGGCTTTTCATCTTTCCTAAATCTCCACTGAGTTTCTTGGCCTTTTCCATTGTACTTTTTTTTAGTCAACCCACTGAATGCTGTCAAACAAACTCTTTAAATGTTGGCACAGAGAAGCTCCAGTTGTAGTCAGACATGATAACTCATAGCAAGTTAAGAGGCCTTTGGCTTGACAAATATGATTCTATTTTATTTACACACAGATTAGCCATAATATTAACACTACATAACATTAACACATTAACATTGATTTATAATTATATAACAGTAAACCGGTGACAGGATCATGGGCAGCCAAGGCCACGAGGACAAAAGCCCAACCCAGAGAAAGCAATTGCAGCAAAAATCGCTTAAACAAGTCAGTGCTGCCGACGACAATGCTGCATGAGGTCTATCAGGCAAACACCCCAACACTGCCAACCTGGACTCCAAACTCAACCAATTACCAATCCAATTGAGTGCCTATGGAAGGACAAACAAGTCTGATACACAGAGTTCACACCCCCATAACCCACAGGATCACATGACAATGTCCTGGAGACATCACAGCATGCCCTCAGGAGTTTTGTAGAGTGATGCTCTAAGGGGCCAGCGCCACCCTGGTGGCAGAAAGGGAAACTGCACAACAGTGGGCATAATATTTTGGGAGATCAGTGTATATCACTTTTAACAATGAACATTTTCACAATGCAACTTCACAGAAATATATATTCCTATTAAATATAATAGGGATGATGTGAGAAGAACCAGACTCAAAAGGGGAATCCACCATTGGGCTGATACCAGACAGTTAGTCTGCTACATGGTCATGTGTGCAATTGTACCATATAACAGGACGTGCATTTTAATTAACAGTAAGTCCATTTTGGTGTCTTTACCAACTGTTCACTGATGGAATCTTTGGTGTAAACCCTCCAAGGCTATAAAAAGACATAGAATCTGTTAATGGATTCGGTAAAGCTATTCATTCTATAGTTGTCTTATGAACATCATTGCCTGTACTGCCTGTAGGTTGTTGCTTTTTTTAAAACCCTTGTACACATGTTACCTGTTTTGTTCCATTTTTACATTCATTTTAAGAAGGAGGCATTGCTCCGAGCTACCTCACACAGCTATTGAATAATGTCAGGCTGCATGGTACACCTACAGTAAAATACACATTCAATTTAAACTTTAAGCTGAAAAAGAGAATTTAACACAAGCTGCACATTATAGATGTGGTGGTACATCTTTTCTTTAACATTTACCTAGAAAGGTGCACACAGTGTACCTTTAAAATATTACTCGTTAATTAAAGGTGCAAGAGTTCTCCTAAAGGTCCAATTATGTACCTTAAATCATTTTTGAAAGGAAACCATGCGCACACATTAAGATGAAAAAGATGTAGACTAAAAGTACAAAAAAGAAGTCACCTTGAGGGAAGCACTGCAAATAAAACAAAAAGGTACAGTTCAGCACCCTTATTTTCTAAAAGTGTGCATGTCTAAGAAATAACAATCAAAGACAGACCTGCTACTTTTTATATAGTTAAATTATTTAAAATTAAATCTTCTATTAATAAGGGGCTTTGAAAAAAAAGAAATGAAAAGGGCACTACCGACATCAAGGAGCTCACCCGCAGTTCTGCAATTACCACATAATGAGGGATAAGCAGCAGGTCATAGGGAAAGCTTGAAGCTAACTCTGTTTCAGTATAATTAATGTTAAAATTAATTGTCCTATTATGAAGTATTTCTTTTATTCTTTCTTTTTGTTTTGCCACTTTTTAAAACAATTAAATTCAGTTTTTACTTTTTATATTTTGGCTATAAATTTAAATTCCTAATCTTAATCTTAATTAACATCTTAATTATTGTTCAGTACTTTTGAGCTTATTTTACTAGGTAATAAGTAGCACTTCAAAGGGACTATAGGAAAAGGACTGGGTTTGGCTTTCCAATTAGTCCCTTTGAAGTGCATCTTATTACCTAGTTAAATATACGATTGTATATAATTATACATTGATATACAATTGTATATTATATTATTACCTAGTTAAATATATGGTTGTATCATTAAAAATTATATATATATATATATATATATATAAAACTCTGAATGATACAATCGTATATTGGGAAAAGAGACAGAAAAATAGCAAATACGGTAACAGTAAATATAATAATAGTTTCCATTCTGAGGCTCATGCTTGATCTATTTTAATTAATAATCCCTCTCTTAATGAAATACACTTTACTATGATTGCTTCGGCCAATTAATTAAATGCGTCTTGAATTTTTGCCAAAAGTGGCCTCTTTGTGTATGTGTGTGTGTATGTGTGTGTGTGTGCGTGCACGTGCAAGCATGCCTATGTGTGTGTCCGTGTGTGTGCGTGGAGTTAATCTGCTGCTCATCTCCAGCCTTGGGAATCCCCCTAGCTTTCTGCTCTTAGCCCCGATGCAACAACAACAGCGCTCACCACTGAATTATAAATAGGCTACACAGAAGGTCAGCGTAAATCACTTGCACACTTGTTCATCCATAATGAAAGAGTAAGGAGAGGGAAAAAAAAAAGAGGGCCAGGTGCATCGTAGGCTGTGGCCGTAACACCGCTGTTTAATAATAGACCTCAGTTGTGTGGTGCTTGTAGAAGAACAGTACTGTCTGTTTTAATTCCAAGACTTTTTTTTTTCTGAGAATACTCGTAGTGGACTGAAAACTGAAATCTAGTGCTCATTAAAAACCAAAAGACACAACATTGTCTTTTGTCATGTTTAAGATTTTTGTTCTCGATGTTGTTATATTCCTGTTAAATAGTACATCAGGTACCATAAAAGTCAGGTTCCAGACATGTCGTGATGAAAAACCTCTCGTAGCTGTGAATTAGGACTTAAAAGGATCTAATTAGGACTCTAAAGGATTTTAAACCAGACTAAAACAAAGATGCTTTGAACTCTGACGACTTGTTTTTGTTTCATATAATTTTATGTGACAAGGCTGTTAAGTGCTAGCTTCTGTAATTGCATTAACGGGTAGTGCTGGCTGTAATTCATACTGTTTGACATGTTTAGATTATGTTGCTTGGTCTTATATGTTATCATAAAAAAAAAAAAGATAGTTTGCACATAAAACATATCTAAACTTTAATAAGGTGATGTTTGATAGGCGTCTCCACCAAGCTTCTTCCACCAAAGAAAAAGTATTTAGGAGGATTTTGCACTTTTATTATTAACTCAAGAGAATCTGGCATTTCAAGCTGCTAAACATACAGTCGGTGATAATATGAGATAACATATTTTGCAAGCATCCTGCAACAAAAATGGGTAAAATATAACCATTAGCAAATTGCTCTGTGTATGAGGGAGGTATAAGAGGATTAAAATACTTCAGGGTGCTCATAGTAATACTGCTTTGTGTCAGGCTACATCACACCTCCCGATCATGCATTATGTTTTTCTAACCCTGCTTATACACTGCCTAGCCAAAAAAAAAAACAAATAATGATAATGTTCAATAATCTTTAGCATTGGTCACTAGATAGGTGGCCTCCCCTTCTGCATGGGGCAGGGACAAGGGAAAACGGGCACGGCTGGATAAAAATCATCATTAATGGATCTCTGGCTTTTCTCCGCACTATAAAAACAAGACAGGGAGTGTACAGTAGCTTGAGGTCCTGGAGTTCTACTGAGCAGAGTCGCATGGCACACACTTAAAACGCAGAAGAGTGGCATGCGTGAGGTTGTGATGTATTGCACCCAAGGTACTTCAAAGGCCATAGAACTGAATGCAGCCATTTGATCTCTGTGTTGAGAACGGCCGCGAAAAGACGAGCACGAGCTCTTGTGGCACTTTCACTTTCGCAAAGAGCCAACCCTCAGGATCCTGCCGCCGGCCGATCTGTGGCCGCACTCAAGCACGGTTGGCCAATAAGCAAGAGAAAAAACCCTTTCCTTATCCTTTTCTCTAAATAAAATGACATTTTTCTCTATAAGACCTCGCCTCCTGTCCGTGTGTCTTTGGTGCCACCTGTGTGTAAAACCCATTACAAAGTTTTAACCTGGTCATTCAGTACGTTAAGGTCTCTCACCTGACTTCATTTATTGTCATGTAAGTCTAGACCTGACCAATTGGAGCAACCCCAGATCATAACACGGACTTCAGCGGCTTGTACAGTGGACACTATGCATGATAGGTGTACCACTCCAAAGTCCATTCTTTATGCTCCCTAGCAAATTGATGCCTTATTTTTCTGATTAGTCTCTTAGGTTTTCATATGGCCACACAGCTGCTTAATCCCAAATCATCCATCAGTGATATGTTATAGACCCATATTCAGTTGTAAAATGTCTGTAAAGTTTGTCCCTGTCTATCTGTCTCTTTAATTCCTACACATGTTGTGCTAACAGTCAGAGACTTCTTTAACAAATCAGTATTTTATATAAAGCATCAAGGAACAGGTTCTGCCTTTCTGTATCGTGTTCTCATACAGAGACAATCTTGATATCTTTCAGATCCATAGTGTCCACACAATTCATGAAGTTCTCTTGTAATCACTTTTTTTTTTAAACCATCTCAAGAATCCTCTGCCTTGCCTCTCCATGCTTCACCAACTATAATAAAAGCTAAAAATACATCAAACGCAAACCTTGCAAATTCATTTATCATTAAAGAGGAGGCTGGGAATATTGGGATATCAATACAGCAGCTAAATATCAACTTAGGCAGATAAACAAAGTTAATCTATTTGCTTAAGTATGGAATTAGCATATGGGACGACCTACATCATCCTAAAACAAACAGTAATCCATAAATAGCTTATAGGCAGAGAAATTTGCATCAACTATTCAGCGTTTAAAGGAAATGAAGCTTGGCCTTGGGGTCATGTGCATGAGCGTTTACAAGCATGAGTGCTCGGATCAGTCTTGATTTTTATTCCTTTTGAAATATTGTTTTATGGATCTAGCTCCACATTCGTAATGCTGCTTAGAGATTCTTAATTTTATCATGGTAGCAGGTAAAATGTACTGTGACCCTTATGCAAATAAAATATATTTCTCTATATATTAACTGTCAATACAGTATATTAAATGATTTAGTGTTCTGATCTACTGGTAAATTAAAAAGATTTTATAATGTTAATATTCCTTGTTGCTACACAAATTGACACTAACTAATTCGAAAATACTGTATATTCACAATATACAGAATAATATACTGTATTAATATATTACAATATATTCAAATATATTCAAATATATATCTTAATGTATGTAATTTTATATTCAACAATATGCTTCATAATATATTGAATTTGATTGAATATACAGTACTGTGCAAAAATCTTAGGCACCATATTATATGCTGTACCAAATATGTTTATCATTTCTGTACAAAATCATTCAGTATTTGCATATATAACATAAAAATTAATAAATAAATAACATTACAGTAGAATATATGCATGGCTGTAAAGAAAAATATATATATAGTACAAGACAAACCAGTTTTCAGATGGAAACAAAAAACCTAATGTACGCTCCTGGGATCTGCATAAAAATAGAAAGGAGCGAGTGTGACAAAGTTACCAGAAGAACTCATATTCTCCAGCAAGCGCAGTAAAACCTAACAGCTGTTTTACTTATAGTACTGTGCTAAAGGGCACATACAAACATATGGCATAAGCAAAAGATGCTTTTAAAACATTTATGCATAAAAGAAACTTCTATAAAGAGCAATAAAGAGTAATAAAATAAACAGTCAATATTTGGAGTGAAAACTCATTGCTTAAAATCAGAAGTTTTAGACATGGATTTGTGCAGTTTTATAAGAATGTTTTATTTAATGTTGCAATGTTATAAGAATGCTTTATTTAATGTTGCATATATAATTAGCAAATAATCCAGTGGCTTAAAACTGTAAGTTTCTTAAATTTGTTCTGCATGACACAGTTTATGGTAAAGTGAGACCTCTTGTACAACATGTTCTAATGTTATTTTCAGTCTGCTGAGCCATTTGGAGGGCAACTGAATATACAGTCTATCTTACAATGAAAATAGTTTATACTGTTAAAACATACAGTACATATGTTATCTACAGTAGGTATTTGTCTCAAAAGCTTTATGTTGTGAAAAATGTGAGATTAGGAAATTTGTGTTTCTTGTTCCTTAATTTACTATTTTGCAAAGATATTTAGTTTATACTTTAGTTTCATTTTGTCTGGCTGCTTACATAATTTCTAAAAATAAATAAATAAATAAATAAATAAATAAATAAATAAAAATAATAATAATAATAATAATAATAATAATAATAATAATAATAATAAATAAATAAATAAATCTAACATTACAATGAAACAGGTACTCAGTACTTGAGTAGTCTATTCACCAAACACTTTTTTACTCTTATTTGAGTAATTCTTTGGGTGCCTACTTTTTACTTCAACTTGTGTAATATTATTTTGAAGTACTGCTACCCTTACTTGAGTACAATTTTTGGCTACTCTACCCAACACTGGAAAATATACATAACTCAAATCACCCAAAATGACATTTCATACATAATATGGTATGATGGGTTTTCAGCCAATTTTCAGCAAGTAAGATTATTTGTCAACATGTCAACAGTAGTGTCAGTAGTAGGACTGTCAGTAGGTTGTCGTGGTAATCTCTATGTAGTTGTAAAATTAATGCATTAATGCACAGATTTTTAGTAGTTCATCCAAATGAATGCATTTGCCATTCTTCAACAATAAAAAAGTGTTGCTGTAACCAAATACTTACTGATTGATGATTGTAGCTCATGAGACAACCACAAACAAGTCACATTTTTAGGTTATTTGATACCGGGATTATTGCTGTATCATATTTGGTTGCTGAGATATGCTAGTGTGAGCTTGTTCTATGAGGAGAACGAGCTTTTTTTAGCCTGTGGAAAAATGTCAAGTCCTATTTTTAGAATATTTAAATGAGGATTGTGTTATGTAGTAAGAAAGAGGGAACCCTCAGTCTCATTTTGACACCAGGATGTCTGAGCTATGCCTGAAAGCAGCGTGTTATTTTTTTATATATTTTTTTTTATAGTGAAAACAGAAATGCATGTTTTTCTATCACATCTGGATTAATCAGCTTGGATAGTCTTTATTATTATTTCTGCTGCAAAACAGAGTTTTTGGGTAAAACTTTATCAATTCTGTTGAAGGATCAGGAAGATAAAGTATTTATCAAATGATATTTTTTATTGCAGAAATTGTAAACTTGATACATTTCACATACTGCACTCTAATGTGCATAACTAACCCGTGCAGCTTAATCCCTGACTTTATATGACGGATCACATACTGTTCCTGTATGTGTTGCTAACAGGTCTGAATTTGGAAACAGTTCTGAGAATCTCAGAACTTTTTTGATGTTATCGCTCCTGATTCTAAAACTTTTCTCAGAACATCCTTGTTTTGTGCATATACAATTTCCATTTTTAGAACTTGTCGAGTTACAATAGATGCGCCTTTCTACACATTAAGGAAGTTTAAGGAATTTAAATTAAATGGCGCTAAACTATTTTAACACACTGGGGATTTTGAATTAATCCGAAGCTTAAACAAGTTAATGCTGCCAGCCCTAGTCAATCGCATCCAAAAACGAGTCTGGAAAACTTTCTTGGCTGACAAGCTCTACTTCAAGGCTGAAATAGCTGGGACATTTATTGAGCTTTAAAGAACTGGAATAATAGTTACCTGGGTAATACCTTATGGGTTTTGGATTTTAAAAAAACATTATATTACTAAACGTGAATATGTTCCATTAAACTGGGGCAAAACTGAGTTGTACACAACATAGATTTACAGTTGGACTGACCTAATTTTCTCAGAAATTACATTTAAAATACATTCAGACTGCATTTGCTTTTTTCTATATTACCTCAGTAATCCACAGCGCCTAATGACCTACTGTACAGTAGTGTAAATGATGACCTACAGTACTGGTACATTTGTGCCCGAATGGAAACAATTTGTGCGGCCATTCTCGTGCATACTGACATTGTGACAGGCAGCTAACAGCTGTTCCTGTGTGTGCTCATGCAGTACAGTTTCAGTGTGCGTGTGCGCTTGTGTTTATTTGGGTATACACAGTATGAGCGATAAGGAGGTACTCTACCTGCTTGATGCTGTGGCTCACCTGGGCAGGTGGCAGTGTTGTTGCAGAGGCGTGTCTCCCTCAGCGGCCCGCTGCACAGTGTGCCATATGGAGAGGACACACAGGAACGGGTACGCACCTGCCAACCCTGCCCACACGTCAACGAACACACACTCCACTGAGACCACTCCTCGGCTGCTGGATCACCTATGACAAGGAGTAAAAGATAGAAAGAAGGGAAACGACGTGAGTGTAGTGGTTAGCACTGTCGCCTTGTACCTCCAATGTACAGGTTCAATTCACGGCCAGGCTCGATTCCCGTCTCTGTGTGCATGGAGTCTGCATGTTCTCCCCATGCTTGGTGGATCTCCTCCGGGTACTCCGGTTTCCTTGCACGTTCCAAAGACATGCAGATTAGGCTAACTGGCGTTTCCAAATTGCCCATAGTGTGAGTTTGTGTGTGCCCTGCGATACCCTGCCTCATGCCCTACGCCTCCTGGGATAGGCTCCAGGCACCCCGCAACCATGAATACAGGATAAAGCAGTATAGATGATGAGTGAGTGAGTTTCAGTCATCCAAAAATCATTATATTAATTCATTTATTGACATTGGTCTTAATTGAAGTATGTTTAAATCCATACATTTCCATTAATTCAACTGTGAACTCTGCTTTAATTTTTTTTTATAAATATCTATTCCCTCTTTTATGAAAAGCTCTACTCTTCTGGAAAAGCTTTCCACTACATTTTAAAGTGTGAACATGGGCAATAATGGTTTTCAACATGCATTTTATGTATACACCAATCTTATATAAAAGTTCATGTAATGTAGCAAGCGGTTTTTAGAACTGTGTGAACACCTGAGAATGTACAAGACATCAAAGCTCAATGGGTTTCAACAGCATAAGATCTTCATTGGTTCCACTCCTCCGAAAGCAGATCATATCAATGAAACTGCACAGTGAAAGATTGGACAAATTCTGCCCAATCTCATCTGATGGATTTCTTCTGCGACATGCAGATTAGATTTAGAAATCAGAACCTGATCGTTGTTGCTGATTACATCCATTCTTTTATCATCACACTAGAGAATCTGTTGATAAGTCATTGCAACCTGGATCCATGGGATCAGCGTTCTTCGTTTTTTTTCTTCCCCAGTCACCAGATCTGAATCGATCAGAACACCTTTGGGATGTGGTAGAACAAGAGATTTGCATGTTCAATGTAAGGCTGACAAATCTGCATCGATGATGTGATGCAATCATGTTAACACAGACCGAATCTCGAAGGAAGTTTTCAGACACCTGGTGGAATCAATGGCTTGATAAATGAAGGCTGATTTTAGAGCTAAACCGGCACTACCCAGGATTAGTATTATGTCAGGAGAGTATAGTACTTAAAGGCTGATACATTTTAGACAGCTAATCTCTGAATTTCTTCTTTCCATTAAGGTCCTCAAAGACTCACAATTTTCCACAGATTCATGAGCCGCATATGCATCAAACTTCACACACAAGCCCAAGTGCCAGACTTCCTTGTTCTCATGATTGGGTTAGAGGGAAGAAAGAACACCAATGTTAATTGGACTCGGCAGCTCTGAGAGGGGCCATATGCCCTGGGCGAGGTTTTCTTTCCCTGTGTATCCCATCATTTTGCTTTTCCTCTCACTGTGCCTGGAGTAACTATATACAGCTTTCTTGGATGCGGCATCAGGACGCAACCACACCAGCAGGGCAAAGCAATCCGGCAGGCGATGAACACCAGACTGTTCTAATTTATCTCCGGAAATGTCCTTGCATGGAGGCAACATCACAGAGTGACTGTCCAAATCGAACTAATTGCACGTCTTATAAACACATTACATGTTTATTTGCATAAGGGTGAGTCAGATCCTCATCTTCCCCCAAGAGCCATGGGGAAAGAGAGATATTAGGATATGCTTTATAAATGGAGTCGCCTAGAGGGTTTCGTTTTTTTGTTTTTATCCAAAGCGAAGCTCACCTGTTTGGGCTTGGAACACTCCTGGCTGGTCTGCCGATCTCGGCCTCTGGGTTTTCACCTTCAGCTCATCATCGTCAAAGTCTGAAAACAACACACAATGGCAAACATCAATAACTGGTAATTGCAATTATGCATTTGAATTATCGATTTTATAGGGAACCATCACAATATGTATCTAACATATACAGTGGTGGTCAAAAGTGATGGCTTTTACTTTTACTTTCCGAAGCCAGTTATCCACCTCTGCACAAAAAACTCAGCAATTCTCAAGTGAATTGTAAGCTTCTGTGGCAAATGTCTGTACATGATCTTCAAGAAGCAATCAAGCAGACATGGATTGAACAAGTCACACCAGGGTACTGCTTTTGGACTCTATGCCCAGCCGGATCCAGCAGGTTTTTGAAGAATAAAGGATTGTATGCTGAATATTGATTGTTATATACTATATTTATTGTTATATAAATTATTTGTAATATTTATTACTACTAATAAATTATTCTCTTATACTTTTAAGAATGTGATTAAAACTTTTGCCTCAATACAATAATTTGCAATGTTAAACATTTTAACGTACAATGATAAAACCACCCCAAAACAGTTATGTTTGTAAATGTTTGAGTCCATTTCTAGGGAATGGTTTTATTTTAAAGATTCAACTAAAAAAAAAGTTTAGTTATGTTTACGTAAAGCTTTTTTTCCCTAATCTATGTAATGGAGCAAAGTGTCTGCTTTTGGTTCTTCAATATTACAGAGATATGAGCTATTGAGGCTCAAATCAACCTGCGTCTCTCAATCCCATTAGCCCTAAAATATGATGCGAAGAACACAACTCTTTTTTAAAAAAAAACTGTGTTCTCATTGGACTTTATTGACTGATCTGTCTGTTTTGTCATGAGGCCTGGTAGATAAAATACAGATCAAGGCATATACAGTATGTAGTAATGCAAACAGGAGCCTAGATTTTCATTCATTCATTCATTCATTCATTCAACAATCCATTCATGATCTATACCCCTATACTGTGTAGGGTGTCATGTGGCTTGGAGGCTATTCTAGGGAATTTAGGGTGGGATACACTCATTGAAAGGCACAAGCACACACTTGTACACACAGTGTACACTCGATTGTACATGACAGTTAATTTTCGAACACCAATTTTCAATCAGAGTGACCAGAGAAAACCAATCAAACCAGAGGAAATGGTGCAAAGCAACAGTGCTAACTACTAAGTCGCCATGCTTCCAAGCCTAGATATACTCATAACTAAATCATTTTGTTTTAAGCCAATAGCTAGCAATCAGGGGATCTCTAGCTAAACAAGTTCACAACAGTGATACAACTTCCTCAACATGGATAATTTAGATCACTGTTATTCCTGTCACTCTCGGATCATAGCTTTTTTTTGGCATGTGTTGATGTGTCACATGTCTGGTCTGGTTTACGCCATGCGCTTCCAAATTTCTCAGCAATTCTGACCTGACGTCCCTGACACAGTACTGACTGTGAACTCCTATTACACAGCTGTCATGGCAGACCAGGAACATCAGATGATATTTTTTTCCTGTTTTTCTTTTCTTTTCTTTTTTTTTACTACCTTTTTTACTAAAAATAAAATCCTTTGTTGAATATACAACTTACAAGACACTGGGGAAAATTTGACAAGTGTGACAATAGCAACTATATGACTGCTGTCTGATGGACTGAGAAATTACATTAGAAATGCTTTAGTTCAGTTGACCAGAACAGTTATCTGCAATGGCTCTAATAGACCTACATTTAATTCGCCAATTTATCTTAATTGTCTTTTGAAGGCCTTTACGTGGAAAAGAAGTCCATATGAAACACCACTGGTGCTTTGTTATAGCACATGCAATTAATTGGAGATACTGTGTGACCTGTGGCTAATATTAGCTTAATTGTAAAGATGACTTGAACTGGATAATAATAGTCTGCATATCTCGTAGTCAGTATATGCAATGGTTAATGCATACAAAGTGTGCCTCCACTTACTGTAGAGCTTGAGAATTTTAATTAAAATTGTATATAAAGTGATAGATAAAAATGTATAATAATAATAATAATAATAATAATAATGGAGAAAAAGAAAACAAAGGGAAAATCTAATAAAGGAATCTCTGAGGCATGTTTTAAATTACAGATAAAATGTGCTCTCAGAATTTACTGTGCATTTAGGAGGGGAAAAAATCACAATTCACCAATGTACTCAATAGGAAATTAAAAATAAATAAAAAATAAAACATTATCCAAGATGATGTACATTTCAAAATTTTTGTTAACCTGAAACTAAATCATTTTAGTCGAGAAACAGATCCATAAGGAAATGTTACAGTCTACCATTGAATCATTATTTTGTATGTTCATTACTCTGATCACAGCATGAAAAGATGTCAGTGTAATGCGCTAAATGTAAAGTCATTTAATGAATTAGCTCCACTGACAATGCATATTACATCAATGGAAGGAACTCATTAGGATGTTATTAAGAAAAACATGTCTGTGTGTACTGGTATGGATGAGTACGAGACTGAAACCTACACATTCGTACATCACATACAGTATGAATAAGAAAGTCAAGGTTAATTCTGTTTCCATGCATATGGATTTGCCCCATTTGTCTTTTCCTCATCATCCACAATGAAATGAAAAAACAAATAAATCTACCCTCTGATTCCTCCACTCTCTAATGTAAATAAGCTGCCCCTAGTCACCTCCACAAGTCCATTTGCACAAGTCGAAATGAGAACAATTACAGCAACGTTTTACTCGTGATGAAGAAATTGGACTACGTTTGTAACACCACTGGCACATTTGCTCTTTTTACTGTTTTAACTCAGACTCATTAGACTGTGGGCAAACACACTGCGACTGCATTTGGCGTAACCACCATCGCAGAAATCGCTTGGGTAAAGATCAAATACTAATTGACCTCTTTCACGCTTCAGCTACACAAATGCAAACCGAGTAGTTAATGGATGTGAAAAGGGACCTTCAGTGAAAATGCCACAACGTGTACACCCTAAAGAATAATAGTCCATGCTAAACAATTTTGCTGCAATGCTCATTTCTCCAACACTTAGAAAATGATTCAAATTTCCAACCTTTTTTTTTTTTTTTTTTTAAGAAACATTAAGCCTGGCAAAAAAAGCACTTAGATCATCTGTAAAAAGTCCCTAAAACTCAAGACTCCTTAAAGAGCTTTTGATAGTTCATTAAACTTAAAAACTTTATATATGCCTGCTTACTTTATTGATACATGGTTGCTATGCATAAATGCAGATCTGTATGTCAACCCTTTTTTATGCATATATTTAGGTATATTTTGATACCTAGTGCATTACTGTATCAGTCTAAAAGAAATGACCACCAACTAGGAAGCCAAGAACTATTGACTCACCTTGCATCATGACCAAAGGTATTAAATAAGATGTTAAATTCAGGATTTGGCAAGACAACGATAATTTTCCAAAAAAATGCACCAGATTTGGGAATCCAGATCGATCAGCAATACAATCAAGCTCTGCCTGTATGACACTATTGTTTTAACCAACTGTGATATACGCCAGCCAAACATGGTTAACCACAACATCAAAAGAACCGTCAAACCTGCAAGCTGATCCAACTCAATATAGAGTACTTGTTGCTCAATGTCTCCATGTGATGCAATTTAATCCATCCATCCATCCATCCATCTTCAACCGCTTATCCAAAGGTGGGGCGCGGGGGTAGCAATTCCAGCAGAGAACCCCAAACTTCCCTTTCCCCAGCCACCTCAGCTAACTCTGACTGGGGAATCCCGAGGCGTTCCCAGGCCAGTGTGGAAATATAATCTCTCCATCTAGTCCTTGGTCTACTCCGTGGTCTCCTACCAGCTGGACATGCCAAGAACACCTCCCTATGGAGGCGTCCTGGTGACATCCTTACTACTGTAGATGCCAGAACCACCTCAACTGACAATTTAATGCATTAATTCTAATTCTGCAGCTAATGTTTGCTATCCCAACAGATGATCATATAACAAACAAAGTAATGGATGTTATCCCAATTCCCTCATTGAAGGAGTTAATGATTTTCTTGATGAGTTCAAATTGACTTTAAACTTAAAGAATTCTAATGTACATGTAATTGATGTTCTGATACGCATGTTGAAACAAGAAATGCTTAAAATAAATGCGTCTGTAATTATATTTTAATAAATAGTGTACTATGCCTGTGTATTATTTTCGATGTGTGAATGTTTTTTGCATATATAAAATAAAGACGTCCTGAAGACGTCCTTCATCTGCCTTCAATGTGATAAAAACAGACATCTTAGATGTCCTCAAGATGCCTTCAATGAGTACAGTTTAGGAATTTCCCTTTAAAATCTAGCTCTGAAAGGGTCCATCTTTGGTCTTGATGCGGGGCCTCAGTAGGGCTTAAAGTGAGTCCTGAAGATGTCTGGGGTATTAATGTTTTTAAGGCTTTTCTGGGTCCTGAAGAAATTGACCTCTACAGTAACAGTACGTATGCCTATCATTTTGTTTATTTGACTATATCACCCCTGCAATGGATTGGCACCAGGTCCAGGGTGTACCCTCCTTCATGCCCTAAGTCTCCTTGGATAGGCTCCAGTAAAACCTGTACCAAGTTGTATGAGGATCGGACGGTCCGTTGTGGTGACGTTGTGTGTCTCAACGGGAACAGTTGAAAAACTAAGGAACTATACTATGGATTAACAAAAAAAATGTTTAGGGTGTGTTACATTTATTCCATTCGAATTTATTAAAAAAAAAATTTACATTATTTTATTTGATATGAATTGATATGTTTTGTAATAAGCCTTTTGTCTGATTTTATTTCTCAGATCCATGATGACATGAAATAAATCATATAATGAAATAATTCATCATACAGTACATTCTACATTATCGCTACAGACACATAAGCATGATGGTGGTAGCATCTTGTTAAGACACATTCTTGACCCCTCATTGGTCACTAATCTTTAGTTAATAACCTCTTCTAGGTAAGTTTACTGTAATGTAATATTAAGTTTAATGTTCGGAATACTTTCCCAGAACAATCTCTTCATCCTGTTTTGATAACCCCTTGATGTTGGTGTTTAAGTATGCTCTCTAACAATATCTTCAACTGGTAAATAAACTTGATTCATATAATATAATATCCATTAAGTTCACTTCAGCTCTGCATTGAAAGATGACAAGATACAGTATATGGGGTGACTGCTTATGGAAGACACTATACAGTATGGACTCTATACAGTGTCAGTCAAAAGTTTGGACATACCAGGCAAAAGTTAGAATACAAGTTTGGACATTCTACATTCTAGAACAATACTGGATTGAAATGAAATGCCATAGGGCTATAGGGAATCATTAATTTAGTTAGTTGTTATTTTAAAACATTAAGATCATGCACTTGACAGTATCATCAAGACTATACAGAGCATAAGTAGCAAATACATCTCAATATCAACTGTACAATGAATGTATAAGGAGATTATTGCATGTTTTGGATTTCAGCATTGTTTTACAGTGTAGGAAGAACAAAAATCAGGAAAGACCATGGAAATACAAGGTGTGTACAAACTTTTGACTGATAGTGTATATAGGCACAATTAACTTTAGTTTAGGTTATGGCTCATAATTAAAAAATATATATAATAAAAAACACTTGTGTTTAAATTACTCTAATTACTGGCACTTATTGAGTCACATTTTACAAGTAGCCATGTAGAAGTTCTCTTAAATTGTTACAATTATTATTTACTATAAATACTAAACGAGCACATTTGTTCCCCATTTATAGCCTCTTTACAAAAAAGATTAAATACCAGATAACCCCATTCTTAATTCACTGAAATAAAACACACAAGTTTTTTTTCACCATCACCACCACTTACCTTTACCTTCTTACATAAAAGATGACCACTTAATTTTGGCCATGCTTCATTCATTCATTCATTCATTCATTTTATTTATAATTTGAATAAATGAGGTCACAGGTATTATTTTCTCAAAGTAAATATAGCCATCATTGCTTTCATCTATAAAGACCGAATATACATTACTTTGAACATGTTTGTGTGTCTCATGCAGATGCTACATGAGTAACATTGTCTGCATACTCGATTACATATCTTATGCATATCCAAAATATTAACAACACTGTCTTCTAGACGACATGCAAAATCCAAAAACATCTATGTCCATTTCATTTTAAAGTCACACTGTAACATATAGTAACATCATGATATCTTGTGATACTAAACACGTTGATAAATGCTCACCCACTCAATACACACACATTCACACACTACGGGCAATTTAGGAACGCCAATTGGCCTAATCTGCATGTCTTGCAAATTCCATGCACACAGAGGCGGGCATCAAACCTGGCCAGGAATCGAACCCGAACCCACGATTGTTCTGATTTTAAATGGTGGCATAGTGGTTAGCAGCACAGAATAACGTATAAAATAAGAGTGCATTTGAAACACATTACTAGTTTATTTATTTGCGGACACCCTGTCACAGGGTGCTCTGCTGCCTCCACTATTTACCCAGGTATTGCACCATGCAGAGGTCTGAACAAGTGACATGCCAAATTCCACAAGTGGCGACCTAGTATAAATCAGCTTTTAGTTATCATGTACTATAAACACTTTCAAAGGCATTTACTCACTCACTCACTCATCTTCTATACCGCTTTATCCTGTATTCAGGGTCACCTGGACCTGGAGCCTATCCCTGGAGAATTAGGGCATGAGGCAGAATACACCCTGGACAGGGTGCCAATCCATAGCAGGTCACACACATACACACACTCACACTTTCATTCACACACTGCGAACAATTTGGGAACGTCAATTAGCCTAACCTGAATATCGTTGGACTGTAGGAGGAAACTAGAGTACGCGGAGGAAACCCACCAAGCATGGGGAGAACATGCAAACTCCATGCACACAGAAACGGAAATCGAGCCTGGCCGGGAATCGAACCCAGACCCTGGAGGTGCAAAGCAATGTGCTAACCAGTGCTTACTTGTATATTTAATAATGAAGTTTGTAGCCCACACTGAGTTGTGTCAAAAAATAAAATGTAGTCAATACCACGTTAAACTGCTCTTGGTTTTGTTATGTCTAGCTTTGTGGCAAAGCTGAAAGTAATTAAAAAAGAAAAACAAAATGTATCCTTCCATTTCAACTGCTTCAATTAAGCGTAATCAAAACTCGCTCATCCAAGTGAAACAATAACTTCACAGTCAATGCTATTTATTTATGTGTTAATTAATTGATTTATTTAAACTCAGCTTTTTATTGAATTTTATTGAATTTTTGGGTGAATACGGTTCTCAAAGACAGATGCGTCTCAACCACAAACTGGTGGACACCTCATATTTTAGATGACACTAACATCAGAGTTCCTGCCTCTGGGACTTGGAGATAAACCTTCTGATGAATGAATGAATGAATTAATTAATTAAGTTACCAGGAACTGGAACAGGAACTGGCTTGAGAGTGACTTCATTCCATGTCTTAACGTATATTCCTTTTGAAACAGTAAGGTGGAGTGATGGCATTTTGAGGTGCTTGACTGCCTTTAAGATATGCCACAGCCCTGATAAAGCTAAACAGACTTGACATTAGCTTAGCAAACAAGCTAAATATGGAGAACAGTGACAAGTGTAACATGACTTGAACTGTGCAGGATTTTTCACCGCTTCCTTCACCCACACCTGTCAACTTTAATGAGGATGAAATCCTAGACAGTGAGATGCTGCGTGTTTTTAGAGTTATAGTAGGCTAAGCATGTTCGAGACAAGAGTGACCATCAGAGGTACTGGTTGTGATGGTGAGCTGCAGGGTATATATAAAGTTATATATAAAGTTTTGACTGGGAGTGAAACCCCGATATGGACTTTTGCTCTTACAGCCCATCCGTCTTAAAGTTTGACATGTCGTGCATTGTAAGAGGCTTTTCTGCTTACCACGACTGTAAAAAGTGATTATTTTAGATATGGTTTCCTTGCTGTCAGCTGAACCAGTGTGGTCATTGTCTTTTAATCTCTCCAATCAAGAAGGTGCTTCCGGGAGAACTGCAACTCACTGGATTTTTTTGTATCCGATTTTATTTATACTGAGGATCCAGTGAACACCTTATACATGACTATGATAAAAACTGAACATATTTCAGTGTCCCACTGTCTTGTTTTATGTTTATAGGTGTATGATTATTGAATTCTTTATTTGAAGCATTTATTCTGATTAATATCTATTCACACCAACGTCCGACCCCATCCAAGATCCTTTAAGTTTTAATCAATTAAGAATTTCAATGGGAGATTGGGATGGATACAACCTCTTCCGGCACACAGTGCACAGTACTGTATCTAATGTCACACATCTCTAAGTGTTGTTATGTTGCCTCTCTGTTGTATTTTCTTTTAGAAATATTACCCTGAGATACAGCAAATCTTAGCTTCCAATTTACTTTACTGAAACAGAGAGGCAACATTACAACACTAAGAGATGGGTGACATTAGATACTGTACATGCATTGTACATACTGTACATGGTGTTTGCACAGCGTCCAAACTGCATCATCATGTCCACGTTTAAAGAGCTTATGTTGCTTTCCAGTGTAATATTTTGGCAAATTGGTCTTATCTGGTATTTATGTGGTGATTCTGTTAACTGCGTGTATTTACTAGCATTAGCAGCATGTTTCCTAGTGGTCCAGTGGTAACCCAATGCTCTCATGTCCTGCTCAGGAAATCACTGTGTCTGGTATTAATATTGTTTTGAAGTTGTTTTTGGTTTGAGCATTTGTTCAAAGTTATCTCATCATGTCATTTCATCAAAGCAATTACAGAAAAAATACTTTAAAAAAAACCCAACCCCAAAATTTCCCCCCAACTTCCCTAACACTGCCAAATGTCTCCACACTGTTTGGACAACCAAAAATTCCTGGTTTTGCTCTTTCTTTCCTTTTTTTTTTTAGGTTTTATTAGCACCCTGTTCATAGCAGGTTGGCCACAATCTTTTATGCACATACTGTGGTAGAGGTATTATTATAACTCGGCAGACGTCCTAATCTTGTCCTTTATATAGGGAATTTATATTGTATAGCAATAAGAAACAAAGCAATAAAGTGATATCAACTCATGAAACAAAGGAGTCTCTGACCGACAGGTAAGTATAATTAGTCAACACAAGTATTTATACAGCACTGGTGTGTGTGTGTGTGTGTGTGTGTGTGTGTGTGTGTGTGTGTGTGTGTGTGTGTGTGTGCGTGAGAGAGATTTTTGTGACTTTTTTCCTTTTTTCCTTAGCTTTTTTATTATTCAATTTATTATTAAATATGAAACTGTAATAATTTCTCTATGAATGTAAAACTTCTTAAGACTTTTTTGGTTAAAAAAAGACATTTATCTTTGATTTGCATCTCTAAAAAAAATCCGCTACATCAATGCAAAAGCTTTGAAAAAGTTCAACAAAATGTGGGGGACCGTTTTAAAATTTCTGTTTTAGACAGTAATTCGTTTGTTAATTTTGATTATGGAAATATTTTTAATGTTTTGAAGTAGGTAATTTTTTTATTTCGCTGAATTCTTTGTGGAATTATGATGGTTTTTCAGAC
>JAQMYG010000021.1:9407894-9420783 GCA_030014215.1 Clariallabes teugelsi
CAAAAATTTTTTTAAAAAAAAAATAAATCACGTATCCGTCATCTTCATCTTTATAAATTCTGTTTGCAACTGTTTGTGTCTCAGCAGATTTGTGATGCCGGGCTCTTTTTCAAGCGATGCACATGCCTGACTGGATATAAATTAGGGAACTGACGGCCGTGACTTGAGTCATTGTCTTGCTGTGTTGCGATATGCTTGTGCTACGCTCTTCAATTAGTCTGGAGGCATTTTATTACAAATTTAAAAGACAAGATGCTTTCTCATACCTCTGAAATCAGAAAATAAATCCTGTTATGCTGATCAAATCCTTTTTTTGCACTGTCAGTTATTAAGTGTGCTCTAGTCTACTGTAGACACTTCGGACTCTAACGGCAAGAGTACGTTTTGGAGCTTCATCGTGAATTCAGCAATCATTTAATCTTACACTATGACTGCTTAGAGACGAAATATTTCCAAAACAATATCTCTTCTTTGATAAAGGCCATTAGGTGGTTTTGTTCTGTCTTAAATTAGTGAAAGTAGTTTATATCATAGCAGTCATGATACCTGTACTCTTGTATTATGTTAGACATTTTTATATTATTTTGATTGTTACATTTTTCTTAAGTTCTTCTTTTCTTAATTCTCTAAAGAATAAAAACAAATTGAGTCGTGCTATTATTTATTATATCAGAGTAGCAGTAGTAATATTAATATATCCATGATGAGGTGAGGTTTTCTTCTGCTTCCAAAGTAGTATATATTTTTTTAATTATTATTTCATTATTTAATGACACATCATGACCTTCCAACATTTCTATTTAATATTTTACATCATCTGCATGTCCAGTTAGTTCCTATAATTCACACGCAGTATCACTGCTATTCTTCCTATTGCCATCTCAGGGAGTTTTTCCTTGCCATCGTCACCCTCGGCTTGAATTGCATTGCATTGAATTGAATTGAATTGAATATAAACCTGTGGACTGTATTACAGCCTACACTTTGAAAAGTCAAATCTCAGCAATTATACAGTATATTAAGCGGTAATGGTAAGACGCAGGCATCAGGATCTGCAGGCGGGGGAGCCATGGGTAACCTCTAGTTTTAGATCAATTAGATTTTTGTACATTACTACATGTACAGTATTAATAATAATAATAATAATAATAATAATCCATCTAGGATCCTCTGTAGTCCAACTAGGGACCAATGGTGACCATTGTATTTATTTCTATTTTAATGACCGTGTTAGGACCTCCAGTCAGCATTGACAGCATTTTCTTAATCTGCAAATCTCTAAATAAATAGAGGTGGTCCAAAATAGAACAATATAACAGGCAAATTTCATATTGTTATTCATTCATTACAACAGTATTGCACATCAAGCTGCGTTTTAATCGCATAAAAGATGCCATCTAAATAAATCTACAATTATTTTATCACAATTTTCTTACCTTACATATGTGACATAATGTTCTTAACCTGCTGTACAGTAGTTCTGGTACTAGTTTCATAAGAAGAACTTCCTGCAGGAGTGCACAGGAACACTCACTATATGAGGTGCTAGCATTATGTGTGGAGGTGAGTGCCGTCCTGATAAAAATCGCTCAGTGAAAGGCGGGGTGAACTCAAAAATTGTAGTTAGCTGAAGTGTGAGTGCACCCACAGAGACCGCAGACCTCCAATCCCGGGCTTTAATTCTGATTCAGTCCGATTGTCATGGCCGCCTGCACAGCACAGCACTATCTAGACAGGAGTAGGAGGTGTGAGCTCTTTCTTGAAACAAGGTGCAAAAACAATGAGGAAATAACTAAGTAAAGGTGTGTGTGCTTCAGCAACAGCTTTCCATACACAGTCTGGCTCATTCAAGCCACCTGATCTTATCTGGGTTTTTTTTGTTGTTGTTTTTTTTAATTTGGTTAAAAGGAGCAAAGCACTTGGAGCCCTCCATCTCCATTAAACATACATCACCATTTATTATGTGTCCACATGGCTTCAAAAATGCATTAAGCTCACATTAAAGGAGGAGGCAGCACCCTCATGGCTCTCTACAGATCACCAGTTCATTACTATCCATCCTAGAGCCAGGATTCAATATTGATGCCCTATTTCGTCACTCAAAATGCATCAGGTCTTCCAAAAAGAGTTTATACACGGCATAATGAGATGCGTTGCGTGTTAAGACATTGTGTCAGCAGTAGATGAACTTTATGCATAATACAACACAGTCTCTGTTTCCTTGCATCACAGCAGATACATAGGGCAAGCAATCGAGCTTTTCATGTTGGGGGAAAAAAGGGGGAGATTATGAAAGCTTCGTGTCGGCAACCAAAGCTTTCTTGCACCAGTTTCACCGTCTAGGCCTGGAGTATCAAATTAAAATTTAAAAAGGTCTGATCAATAAAATTTTCTTTGATCCAAGATTCGAATTTCATGTTTGTTTGAGAATTCAAATCTCTCTCTATCTATCTATCTATCTATCTATCTATCTATCTAGCTATCTAGCTATATATATGCAGCCAAAGTAATTTAATTTAATTTCCATAGCATTTCAATAAAATTTACTGTCGATTTTCAGGAACTACGCTAAACATGTGGACAATTTGAATGTTGATGACATGGGATATTTTCCAGCATTTGAATGGAATACTAACAAGAATCTTTAATCAACCTTTAGTGAATCTTCATTTGCATGCTGTAATTGAATGTGAAAGGACTCTGGTTGCTCTGTCATACTGGACTCTCAGTTCAGGGTACTTAACATGCCGTCACTTTGGACTGCTTCGATGTGTTTGCTCTAATGATGCGTATTTTATCTCATAGTGGCGCATCACATTACTGCTTTTTACTAGCGCCAACGTTTTGCATAAGAGACAAACTCCTTTTAATCTTCCCATAAGAAAAATAATCATATTTATCTTCCAGTTCATCTTTAAAGTTTTAGTTTCTGTTTCATCTGCACACTCTGTATATACATAGTAAACTATTGTGTTGATTGCCGTGTATAGCCACGCCCACCGGTATATACTGGTATATTAATTACTCTCATTTATCAGAAAAGCATCAATATCCAGATAGAATTGTCTCTCGGTCTGGATGGCGGTCCGCCATTTAGCCATGCCTGATCTAGACCAATTTGAATAAGGTGAGAAATTATTGGAACTTTTAAACATAATTGATATAATCAGCATAATCCCTTTTATTGTAGGACATTTTCTTTAGTATTCAAACTCTTGATTAAACTACTTTCCGTCTTACCTTAGACGTAGTATGCTGATTAAATCACTGTAACATGCAGGTCAAAGAGCTTGATCTCAACCCCTGATAGGAAAAAAAACCTCAATATCTACTTCAAATATAAAATATGACTATACTGTACAGTACTTCATTTTAGCACTGGAATCTCAAAGCTATCATAGCTTATAGCTAAAACAATAGCATGTAAACTTATTTCATATGTATTCATATAAATGTATTAAGGGTTACAGATTGATATATTGCATTGTGTTGTTCAAGATATGGATACTAAATTGTCGTAAACCCTACATTTAATGGCTTTATTCACGTACTGACAACTATTTATAATATTCTTAAATAATATTTAATTTATATTTATAGTCAATTTAAATGATACGAATGCATTTTAAAAGTTGCAGTGATTATGCTCAGAAAGCAAGCAGTAAATCGAAGATCACGCATAGCCTTACAGTGTGTGTGGGAGCAAACAAGCTTCCTAGTGTTCAACAAGTGTGAACTGAGACGTTACAGTGAGCCAAATCTGCCACATAATAATATCATGCATATCCATATATGTTGATATCACAATTATGTGCTGGTCATTGGGACTAGTCGAAACACACACAGACACACACACACACATAGCAAGGTCTCTCTGCTGCATACAAGATGCAAAACTCCATTGTGTCTTCTTAAGGGTAAACTTATTAGGCAAATATTCAGGACATGGTTAATTTACTGTATATTATCAATAAACCACAGTATGTATGAAACTGAATTATAAAATCGATAGAAAAGTTATAGCATACTGAACTCTAAAATCATTATTAAAATGTTTTAATCAAGTTGGGTTGAGATTCAGAATAGCAAAAAGTACAGTCTGTAACTTCCCATATCTCACATGAGGGCTCTTCGTGCAGAAGCTTATATCTTAAAGAACTGAAATTAACTTTTTGTTTGTTTTTGTGCCTAACAACCCCTACATTCATTTCTAAATTCCATTTTTTGAGATAATGAAGCAACATAAATATACACGAACAGTGGCCGAACACAGATAGAACTTTACTTTTTTAGATGAAATACTGTTTTATAAAATTCTTACAGCCTGTGTGTTATTAATCTCTTAATCTCATTAAATAGCTATTAAAAGGTAAAAGATCTCAACAGAGGAGGACATTATAAACCTCTTAAGCCCTCATTATGATCATGAATGCATGTCAAAAAATCTTGCGTTCATTCTCGAAGATCTAAAATATAACAAATCTAATATAACAGATCTAATCCCAAACAGATGCAATGCAATTGAAAAACACATAAAATTAGAGTACATAAATACATAAATTAGCTTTTTTTTTTTTTCTTTTTCTTTTTTTCAAATAATTCATCAAAAACTTTGTGAGTTTAACAACAAAGAAATTGTGTTAAAAAGAGTTAATCCAGTTACTTTTAGCTTTGAATAGAGCACACAATGTGGTGACCAGGTTCAGGTGTGAAAATCTCTTTCACAGTTTGAGTTCTGGAATATTCCTTCACGATCAGTGAAGAAAAACTCCATAGACGTGATAAAAATAAAAACGAATAATCAGAAATTAAACTAATGATCTCCATTTATAATATTTTTCCAACTAATTTTTTTTTCACAAAGTTAATGATTCAATGTTTGAAGGTGTCTTAACCCACTTTCAATAATTTCAAGTCTCCTTAGTTGGTATTATTATTATGTTTTGTTTTTTGACAAATTAAACCAAAATGTACCAGCATGTACCAGAATGATGGGAAGAGAAGAAGGGCTCATGTTCCAAAGCACAGCACATTATCATCAAACATGGTTATGGCATGGGCATGTGTAGCCTCCAATGGACCTGGGTTACTGTAGGTGATGCGACTGCTGATAAAAATAGCAGGATGAACTCTGAAATGTGAAAAGCTATACTTTTTGCTCAGATTCAGCCAAAACTGGCAAAACATGGCGAGGCTTTGCAGTACCTCTCCATAATGCCCCCAAAACATCCCACAAAAGCAACCCAAATGCTTCTTAAGACAAAGGTAAGGGATGATCATAAATGGTCCAATCAGTCACCTGATCTCATCCCAACTGAGCAGAATATTCATATCCTAAAACCAAACTGACGTAAGACTGATGTAAGCAAGTAGCAAGGGAGGAAACTCTACAAAGTATACTGTATGCGTCCTGTTGTATTAGAAATATTCGCCATGTTTATAATAACAGTCCAATAATGTTATGGGATAATTTTGGGAACATGGCAAAAAGTTAAGTCGAGAAACTGTTTCATGTGCTGGACAAAGAAGTCTTTACAACCTACAAGACATGAAGGATTGTTGCTACTGTATTTTGGTGCCAAATATCACAGCACACCTACTGAGGTCTTGTGGAGTCCATATGGATCAGAACTGGTTTTACTTTAGATATACAGTACATGTTTATATAAACTGGTCAGCCATAACATTAATACCACATAACATTAAATATTGACACTGACTATCAATTATATACTTCTGACAGGATCATGGACCCAAGGATCACCCATGCTGACAGGGACCAATGGCCTGCCAGTCTGGTCCAATCACACTTTGAAGCCAATGCAGCACAAATTGTTGAAAAAGGTTAATGCTGGCTTTGATAGAAAGACACCAGAACATCCAGTGAATCACAGACCACTCCCAGCAAGCAAAGAGCCCAAGGTCGCCAACCTGGCCTTCAAACTCCCCAGATCCCAATCCCATTGAGCACCAGGCAAACAAATCTGATCCAAACAGGCTCCACCACACAACCCACACCAGCCAAAGGGTTTGTTGGCAATGTCCTGGTGCCAGATACCACAGCACACCCTCAGAGGCCTTGTGTAGACCCTGAGATCAGGAACACCCTAGTGGCACAAGAGGTAACACAAAATCCTCCATGATTTCTCCTCACACCTGTATGCTCCTCGAAAGCAGGCTGATCATAAATATACATTTTATTCAGCTTAATGCACTTGTGTTTATATAACCCGTGTTGAACCTCTGTACTGTAATCAGCATGGTACAATAGTCCTCCGGTACTAATCAGCGGCTTGCTGATGATCCTGCATCCATCACTGTTGATTGCATCGTCCTCTCTAATATTGTAATGACAGCCCTGCCATCAGACCTGTTTAAACACAGGCCATGTGATTTCAGGCTCCCGAGTTATAAAACAGCAGACATCAATCCAAAACTTCATGATGTTTATATAGATGATTTTTTTTGTCAGTTTGTCTCCCCTGCTGTGGCACATGCTGACAATGCACAGCCTTACAGGGAAAAGACAAGACAAGTTGACCATGTGATCCATTTTTAATGCGCTTTAGTGGGGGGATTTAGATCTCTTGCATGTATGATACATTTCCAAGGAGATCTGATCGATGGGTTTTAGTATTCTCTCAGTTGTGTTCCCCATCGCAGATAACATTGATTTTGCTCAGAGCAAGCCGAGTGTACAATGTCTTTCCTACACATCTCCTCCTGAGAGAAGGACATCCTAGTGGGTGAGACAGGAGACAAGGTTATATTTATGAGTGCAGAGATGCAGAATTGTTGACTTAGTTATCTTCGTTAAATATTAAAAAGGGAAGGTTGTAAACAGTGGGCAGTTTTCAGGAGGTAATAATTTTGTGAGATGATCTGATGCTCTGTTTTAACAGCATGTGCAGAAGCTGTCAGTGCTAGATTTTGGCAGCCACCCCATGGTTCTGATTTCCTCACCGAATTGTTTCCTTCTTAATTCTAATTCTTCAAATGTCAAGACTTTCTTTCGTTTTTTTTTACGCCCACACTGCGTTCCTGTAGCATAAAGGTACCAACCTGCATTTTTTTTTTTACTGATGTATTTTCAAAGGGAACTTCTTTGTACATTTACTATCAAATAATTTCAGGGAAATAAATATTGTGGGAATAACTAAATCTTTAACATGGTGTCAAAGGCGGAGTGGCCAATTATATGTACAAATATCTGGTGAAAATGTATTTCTTCATTTATTGGAGCTTGATTATGCAGTAATGAGTAATGTATTTATTATTATTATTATTATTATTATAGTAATACAATTCAATAAAAAATATTAGCTCAAGAACAGTGTGTAGAGGGCTTCATGGGTTTCCATGGCTGAGCAGCTGCATCCAATTCTTACCTCACCAAGTGCAATGCAAAGCATTGGATACAGTGGTGTAAAGCACGCCGCCACTGGACTCTACAGCAGTGTAGATATGTTCTCTGGAGTAATGAATCACATTTCTCTGTCAGTCAATCTGATAGACAAGTCTGGGTTTGGTCGTTGCCAGGAGAACGGTGCTTGTCTGACTTCATTGTGCCGAATGTAAAGTTTGGTGGAGGAGGGATTATGATGCAGAGTTGTTTTTCAGTAGACCCTTAGTCTGAGTGAAAGTAACACTTAATGCTTCTAAGTTATTTTTGGACAATTTCATGCTCCCAACTTTGTGGGAACAGTTTCAAGATGGCCCTTTCATGTTCCAACATGCACATGTACAGAAGTCCATAAAGACATGGATGAGCGAGTTTGGTTTCCTGACTTCAGCCCAATAAAACATCTTTGGGATGAATTGGAGTGGAGACTGCGAGCCAGGTCTTCTCATCCGATATCAGTGTCAGACCTCACAAATGTGCTTCTGGAAGAACGGTCAAAGATTTCCATAAACACACTCCTGAACCTTGTGGAAAGCCGTCCCAGAGGCTGATATAGCTGCAAAGGGGACGGGACCAACATACTGTAGAGCATATACTGTATATAGTCATCAGGATTGTTGGAATCTGCCGTTAATTATAGCATGGGCACTAATCATGTTTCTTTCATACATATTTTTCTTCTCCCTGTTCGACACTCCAGGGTCAGAGACAGATGCTTAATGCAGCTAATGAAAATCTGGTTAAGGAAAATTAGCGGAGTTCTAAGCCAGTCCACTGGGACTTCGTTTGGAAGGCACTAAATCAGCCAAAGTGAACAGATCCAAACGAGTCATGACACCGCTGCCAGGGTGGCCGTAATGCAGCTAAATGCTTCGACTTATCTGCGGTGAGACGTGAACTGAGAGAAAGCGCGCTGATTCCGTTTGTCAGGTGGCTCCAGCTCCTGCGATGAAGGCGGGTCCCGAGTGCATTAAACTACAGGTTTACCGCTGAGAAATGGTAACTGCTCAAAAATCGATTCATCTTGTCAAAGCATAAAACTGCATCTGTACAAAAATGGTTAACCACCAATACACACACACACACCAAAATCTATTTTCTCTCTCTCTCTTCCTCTGACCCAATGAGGCCTGATTAAAAGGTACGCTTTTCAACCAGTTCAAAGATTTTTCTGCCCATTAAATACTCAAGCCTCAATCTCACCCCTCATTATATGACAGAAGAAAGCGACTTCATTTTCATGATGTTGAACAGGATGTCTACTAAATTCATCCAAAATAAAATGTCTGGGCTTTTTTTTTTTTCACTTTTTACTATTACTTTACTCCAATTTTGCTCTTAGTGACAGCTTTATGATGTACATGCAGAGACATGAGCTACAGAAAGATGCTCTGTGCTGCATGTAAATTTGACTTAAGTAGGCAATATTTCACATTACAGAGGCATGTATAGGCCGTGAGGATGTGGAGGTAGCCAGAAATGGGATGTTGTGCAGAATCGCATCGTGCTAAGCCTAAGCAATCAACATGCACTTTCCTGACTATTGACAACTATTGAAGTAAAGCTGATTAATGTGTGTGTGTGTAAAAGAGATTATTCACCAGCCATTCATTCTTTAATGAATTATTGAATAACCAGCAAAGGTATGCAATTACAATACTTTCTGCTTGTTAAGGGGTTAATTTTTATTATTATTATTATTTATATAATTTTTTATGGTTAACCTCTATAAAAACTATAAATGATATCAAATCTTCAACACCTTCTTTCTCCATTTAACTCCCCCTTCTGCAGCCATTATTCTGGTAATGTGAATGGGCCAGTGCTTTAAAACAGCTGTGATGACAAGATATTGCATCAGCCAAAGCTATTCGGAAATAAGATTAGGGGAGACAGAAGGAAGACATTCATCAAAAATTAAAAGTTTGGATGTCAAAAAAAAAAACAAATAAAGAGATTAAGTAAAATTTAAATTCTCCTACATACAGTACGATGCAAAAGTCTCGAAACACCCCCCATTTCTAATATTGTTTTTTCTTTAAAAAAGACAGAATTTCCTCTATTTTTTTAATGTAATCTTGAGGAATAGTTTTTCCAGATTTTCTGAAGAACATTTGTTTTTAGCTCTCATTTTTGGCATGTCTCATTTTTAGTCCTGTCCAGTTTTTAGAGACAGTTTTTTTATTTAAAAAATAAGTGACCTATGAATCATTCAAACCATAATTAAATAAATAAAACATCAAAGTTAATGCATGATCCAATGAGAAACAGGTGCAGATGATGACGGGGTTCAGCATCACTGGTCTACTAATCCCTGGTCTGATCATCTGAGTGGTTGGAACAGACGAGAGGGGAAATGAGGTCGCTGCTGACATTGTTACTGTACATGAATAACCAATTTTTTTTTATTGTATCTTTAGGCAGCCAGTTGCAGTAAAACATTTGTTCCAATTTCATTCATTTAATCTACATAATTTAATTTAATATGAATGAATAAGGCCTGGCTCAAGACTTTTGCACAGAACTGTATTATTTTTACTCAGTGACTTCTTGCTATGTAATTATTTTGACTTATATCTCCTTATTTCAAGATAATGTGTCATCACTTGAACATAAACTCTCATTATTTCAATTTAATGTCAACGTAATTTATCTTCTGCTTTCAAATTATGTTAAGATACTTCCAGCTTCTAGTGAATATTTTATTATTCTGAGTTTTTTATTTTTTTGTGATTTTCATTTATATCTTCGGAGAATTTCTTCTACCTTATCTCATAACATCGAGTTACTGATTGATTGGTTCATTTAAAGTCTCATTATTTTGATTGATTATCTCATTATATTAACTTAATAGTTAACACCGCAGAATCTATAAAATAGTGTAGTAAATATTAAGAATTTGTACCAGTCCGACAAACATCGTTCCGGGAATGGTGATATTTAGTAGAACAGCTCTGGAACACTTTAATGTTCTTATCACCCCACTTGTCTGTGTTCACTACATAAAATTCCAATCCTGGCAAGAGTTTGTTACATTGAGACGGTTATTACACTTACGTGCTGTCAGTCAGTCTGTGTGCACTGGCATGGCAACACAGAACATTCTGTCAAGCTGCTGCTTCTATGCGAACTATTTCTAGTGACATGGCAAAAATTAACAAAATATTTGTACTTGTTGTGTCTGAAATGTCAGATATTCAATATAAATATCTTGATTACAGAAACAATTTATAAAAGCAATTTCGCACTAACAAAAGTGAGACTTAACGGAATGTCGGCACGGCTGGGATTACCTGCAGCCTACAGACACATCACAAAAGTGTTGATGCTCGTTATAACACCATTCTTGTCCATGTGATATTGCTTAATTTCAGGAGTTTTGATTAACAAAACACAGTTACGAAAGTAAAAGCTCTATTTATTTCTCTATATAATCTCCTGCTACAGTAATGCATTTATCTCAGTGTTTCACTAGTGCTTGGACACCATCAAGATAGAACATTTGCCATGATTGGCCTTCCTGGTTCATCAGTGAAACCCTGGCCTCCCAGGAACTCCTTTAATGGCCTAAACATGTGGAGATAGCTTGGAGAAAGGTCAAGACTGTATAAGGGATGTGGCAATAACTTCTAGTCGGGGTCCTGCAATGTGTAAGTGGTGTTCGTCTATGATTGTGCGTACAGCTCCATAGACAGATGCGTCTCTTCCAAACGTTGGCAACAAGTTATCCGATTCAAATCTTGAACTGCGGCTAAGAATTTCATCTCCGAAATGTATCGGTTTACGCCTTCATTCATTCATTTGATTTGAAAGTCCTTATACAATAAGTCTTCTTCTGTTTTCTGTAATGGCGCTCAGAATTGAAAATATGAAAAAAGTACAGGAATGTTATTTTGAATTTGCATCAGATTATGACAACTAATTCTGGTTTAAAAAAAAAAAAAAAGGAAAATCTGAAACTAAGTTTGATTAAAGTGTAAATTTGAAATTCAAAATCAAACACGTCTATGTTTATCTGGTGGAAAGAAAACAATCTCTCAATTATATTTGAGTGTCAGAATCTAAGCACGTCTTTTAATAAAATGATATTCTGTAGCAAAATAAAGGTAAACATTTTTAATCAGATTAAATTAAACAAGCCGCTCATTTATCAAAGTACTCTAGGGCTTTTGGTTTTTACTGATTTTGCCTGCAGGATTTTGCAGATAGCTAGAAAGCGTGAATGGTTTTCCAGAAATTTAATATAAACAATTTTTATTGGACATTTCAGATATAACAGATAATTTTCAATTAAATGTCTAACTCTAAAAGTTTTAACTCCTTACACTTAAACAAACAAGCAAACCAAAAAACTAACTTTTGTTATGTACTGTAAGTAAGTATACTTATTTAGACAGCACGTTTTTTGTACTTACATTACTGTACTGTATGTGTACCTGGTACTGTATATACTGTAAGCGTAGCACTTTAAAATCTGGTTCAGAACCTCCATACTTTTTCTTATCTATTCCCATGGCATATTTGTTACTGGATACATGAAACTCTGAAATCTCGATTAAAGTGCCTTAAGATTTGTCAAATTTTTTTTCCCCATACAGCGATCTCCACTTCCCACCGTTTCAGTAGGGTAGCTGGAGCGCACCTAGGGCTCATGAGAAACTCCTCGATGGGCCTATTGACTGCTAAAATAGCAGCGATTAATCACACAGTGACTGTAGCATCCATCACCCTGTGATGTACAGCATGGCACGAAGCTCTCAACTATTATGTGTTTTTATTTAAAAAATGTCAGGTAGGAGAAAAGTCAGACAGGGGAAGAGCGAAAAGTGCACTGAACCTTGTGTGGAACACATCCTTATATTAAGGTTGTTTTTTTTTAACCAATACTTTCTATATTTCTGAAAAGTACGATATTTAAAATATTCTTATGAGAAAAAAAAAACTGATAAAGTGTCTTAGTAAGTAACATCGTAGTCCACAACGAGAAACCAGAACAGCTTTAATAGATCCCAGCATGGATTGTACACCACTTTGGAACTGCACTAGAAAAGATGAACACCACTGTTCTGAAATATCTTCCCTCAAGTGGTGTTTTAATGATGTTTTGGAAAACTGCTGTTTAGCATATCGCTCAGATGGGGTAAAAGATCTTCAGCGGGGTTGAGATCTAATAACTATGAAGGGCATAGTGTATGATTTAGATTATTTTCATTTACATCAAACCATTCAGTGAACTCAATGTGGCAGGAACATCCTGGAAGAGACCACTCTCATTAGAAGAAATATAAATGTTTTATTATAGGGCAAAAGTAAATCAGCAAGAAGAACTTTGTAATAACATTCTATTGAACCTAAAGCATGCCACAAATGCCTCCTAACACTAGGATATACAGTACTGTGCAAAAGTCTCAGGCACTATATTATATGCTGTACCAATTTTGTTATATATGTTTATCATGTCTGCATAATTATGTACAAAATCATTCA
>JAQMYG010000021.1:9421307-9433569 GCA_030014215.1 Clariallabes teugelsi
GCCTGGCCGGGGAATCGAACCCGGACCCCTGGAGGTGCAAGGCGACAGTGCTAACCACTACACCACCGTGCCGCCCATGATAAACATATGTAACAAAATTGTACAGCATATAATATGGTGCCTAATACTTTTGCACAGTACTTTATATAATATAATGTCATTACTGTAAAACACTTTTTAGGAACGAGGGACCAGCCAGTGACCAGATTTGGTCAGTTTTCAGCTTGATTGGTCAGGACAGGTGACAACAGAGAGATCACCTGGAGATTACAATTTCGAATCCTGTTATAGTCATCTGTCTGGGGAGCAGATTCACCATGTGATACTTGGACTCTCACTTCAATCATGGAGATAACAGTCGATCGCAGGTGTCTGCCAAGGGGGGACCTCCCGTTCTGGAAAATCAGTCCAACTGGGAAGTGCCAAAATGTGCAGTTCCTCAAATGACCTCTAGACTCCAAAAGTGAGAGCCCCATCTTAAAATGTCCAATTTTATAACAGAAATAAAAATGTTTACAGCCCTGTACAATAAAAATTAAACTAAATAAATACAATAATTTTGGTCTCCAAAGCTAGATTTCCAATTCATTACAAATTGTATGGTGGGCAAACTTTTATGTTTTTTATATTAACTCGTCAGTTAAAATTGTATTATGCCATAAAAGTATGCATGATTAGAGTTGTGATCGAGTTCAGTGATGGCTCTATTGAAGGTGTCAGTGCGCTAGCTGTCTGCTGTGCTATGGAATCAATGTAGGTTAACTTACTACAAGAAATGGAGGAGTTGACACGGGATAATCTGTAGGGTATACTGTAGGTGATTTATGGATTAACTGGGATTTAGGCTGAGTCAGCTCCTGCAAGATGGTGATAACACATTACACATTCCAAGACATTATGTCAACTTAAACAACACTTTGTGTTCAATCGCAATTGCTTCTAAATCATTCTAAATTGACTATGATCTGTCCGTGTTGTTCTGTTCATGGCTCAGGTGAGATACAAAGCGAACTAACTTCTAACAGAACGCTGAATCCCAAATCGCTCTCTAACCCCTGATCAAGCGCACTACTTGGTGTGTGGAACAAGGGATTATACAGTACACCCTATATGAAAAACAAGTGAATCTTGCAAGTGTCTCAGAACTGCTCACCACCTCCATGGTTTATTCTCCTCACATTTTGGCTACTTTAGGACTTAAAACTACTGGTGTATACTGATTACTGTGAATATCAGCACGACCTCAGGTGTGACATCGCTTTTATACAACAGTTCTACAAACAGCATTTATTATCAACATACCATGATTTATCCTTCTACGACTGGTAGAACTAACTAACCACGACTGGCCGAGCTGGCGAAACCCAACTACCATTGGTGAAAGAAGTTTTAAACTCTTATGTAGGCAAAAAGTTGAGAATAACTCACAGAGGTGGTGAGAAACTTACTGTACCAGGACAACATCATGACCTTGAGTGTGATATTGCTTAATTAATATAATATATTATAAATGGTAGGTACACATGGATTCTTGTGATCGATGTGACCGAGTTTAATTTTGAATTTCCTGCGAGTTGGATATTGTACATTCCTGGAAGTAGACTCTGAAAGAAGTTTACTCAAATTTTAAAAAAAGAACATGTGAATGAGTGAACTACGGACCTGCTGAAAGCTCACACACTGCTGATGTCTGCTCACTGTTCTGGAAGCCAGTCCTGGCTAGATCTTGACTTCAGGAGCAGTGCTGGAGGCTCAATGAGGCCCATTGCTCCTCATTACTGCCTGCGACACACACACACACACACACACACACACAGACGCAAGCATGCACGCTGTCTCCCACATACTCCTGATGTGTTTGGCTAGACTCAGCGCTCCCGTGGCATCAGCAGGGTTCCAGTGGTCATTAGAGGGCCGTTGTAGGATAATGAGGCTCAGACAGCTCGGGTTTAAGCCGATGATTGGAAGAGCAGGCGGGATGAGTGAGGATGAATGGTTCTGCTCAAGTAGAAATTGACACTTGCATTTAACCATTTTGGAAGTATGAAAGAGCTTCCTTACTGCACCGGAACACAAAAGATTAGGCTGAAACCACTGCGGAGAAGAGATACATCCTGTGAACTAGGTGGCTCGAAGGTTTTAGCGGTATGCTCTTTTCATTCCACACATCCTTTTATAGAAAAGCCAAGAACTTGGTTGGTTTTATTTTATCATGCATCTGTGTATATAGAGAAGAGCAAGATGCACTCTGTAGTACAGTTTTTTTTTTATATATATATTACATAAGGAATACAAACAGACAACATTGATTATTTTATACACATCATATACTTCTATTTCTTTTTTTATTAATTTACTGTAGATTTGTTCAATTTTGTGAAAAATCTGGGACAAAACTTTATTATAGCAGCCACTCTTCATTTTTACTATACACATTTTTTCTTTCTCTCTTATTAATAAGACAAAAAAAATTGTCAAGTTCCCCAAAACATGCAAAAATCTGATCTAAAAAAAATATATATACAAAAAAAGATAAACACAAAACCTTCCCCATGTCAACATACGGTTCCTTCAGATAGACTGATGTGCATGATTTTTTTTTATTTTTTATAACCATTAAATTGCAGATATAGGCTGTGGTTATGGCATTCATCTTCAGTTTTGTGTACAGTACTGTGCAAAAGTCTTGATCCACTCCTTATGTCTACATACTTCTTTCTTTCTTGCATTTTTAATGTAGTCTTGAGGAAAAGTTCTAAAGACATTCTGAAGGACATTTTTGTCTTTGGTTTTCAGTCCAGTCCCTATACCTGGGTAGAACCTATGAATCATTAAAACATAAAAAAAATCTAACTTAAGGCATGAACCAGTGAGAAACAGGTGCAGATGATCAGGCCGGTGATTAGTATACTGGTGATGCTGAATGCTGAGTGGTTGGAACAGACGAGAGGGGAAATGAGGTTGCTGCTGAGGCTGAAACAACCAATTTCTAAATTGTATCTTTAGGCACTTTGCAGCCTTTGACAGTAAAACTTTCTTTTTGTTGTTTCTTTAATAATTTAATTGAATTTAATATGAAGATATGAGGGTGGTTTAAGACTTTTGTTCAAGACTTAGTCTATACTGTTTATTCTGTATTCAGAGTTGCGGGGGGGCCTAAAGCCTATCCCAGGAGACTTAGGGTACAAGGCGGGGTACACCCTGGACAGGGTGCCAATCCATCACAGGGCACACACAAACATACACACACTCACATATTCAGTCACACACTACGGGAAATTTGGGGACACCAATCTGCAGGACTGTAGGAGGAAACCCATCAAGCACAGGGAGAACATGCAAACTCCATGCACATAGACCTGAGGTAGGAATCGAACCCGGACCCAGGACAGTGCTAAGAACTACGCCACGGTGTCGCCTGTATATTTCTAAAGATCGCAAAGGTTCTAGTCCTTATTCATTAAGATTGTTGGTTGCTACTGTGTACACATGTATCTATAGATAGCGGGAGTGTTATATTGGAGTGTAGCAGAGTTTGTGATCTGATGATTCATTCTCACCCTTCAGCGAGGCCGCGCTGAGTTAGCAGATCTGTTTCGATCAATGCGGTCTTAGACTGACTCTCCTTATCTTGCTTTGTCTCTTTCTATGCCCCTGTCTCTCCGTCTCTTTCTTTCATCCTCACTATACAGTACCCTGCACCAATCCATAATAAAAAATGAAAGCTGCATGACCATTTATTTGTAAAACACAATGAAATGTTTATCCCAGCTTTGAAAGTGCAGAGGCCTTGACAGATTGGCAGTATTGGGCTCAGGATCTTCTACACAATTTATGATGAATTGAGTATTATGGGTTGTTGTTGTTTTTTTGCAGCGATATTGCCATGAGGTGGTATTTGAGGTAATGGGACACTTATTGATAAGTGAAAGCGATGGGATTTGTCGTTACCATTGTTAAACCTACTGTAAGTCCACGAAAGGGTGAAGAACATCCTGCTTCCTTCAGCAGGTTTCCACAGCTCATGCTTAAATCACTCACCGTTGTATGGTTGCATTATTTTATGATGCTTATCTTTATTTGTGTGGATCTGTATATTCCTAAGTGACCATCTGCCCCATCTGTTTAAAACTGTTGGACTGACTACTGGAGATTTAGATATTTCCAGTTTATAGGTGCGGTATACAGACAACCACCTTGCCCATCAATTCTTTATTATCACATAAACACAACAAATTGAAAAGTCACACTGCCAGATTCACTTCCCAGGCGGTTTTTCAAGAAAAGCTGAGCAAAAAGAAACAGGAAGAAGGAAAAAGGCAAAAACCTTCTGCCGAGCCTACAAATTCCCAGCTGACTAACTGGCGATGTGTGACAGTGCTCTTATAATTGCTGAGATGTCGATAAATCCCCAAGCCGTTTTATTTCCATAGGGAATACAGTCAGATTCTTCTCAGTCTGTCTCACCGAGACTGTACCACTAGATCATATTTATTTATTCATTTCTTTCTTTCTTTCTTTATGTATGTGTAGCTCACAAACTTTTACAGTTGCCTCTCACTACAGTCAGTGCAGCAGGAAAAGAATTTGCATGTGCCCTCTCGCCCACAACGCTCTATTGTAATTTTGTGTACTCTCTCCTTAGGAGATTAAAAGCTACTCATTTTCACCCACATTGTTCTGTCCCTGCCAAATTCTTCTTCTTCTTTTTTCCCTCTTCTTACGCAACTTACACTGTCTGCAATTCTGTTTCCTCTTTTTTTTTTCACGTTTTTTTGGTCACGCCATTGGTAATTAGGATTATCAATTATAACAATAATTATTTATCCTTTACTACTTGACAAGTAATTTAAAAACGAAGGTAGTCAAATTACCGCTTTTCTTTTTAAGGTTTAAGGACTGATTAAGGACAAAACTATTTTCAGGTTATTTTCTTAGTGCGGACGAATGCTGAAAAACAACAGCCAAAAACAAATAAATAAATAAAAATTACATTCTGCTTCAAGCTTAAATGGTTAATTAGTCTACATGTGCAAAATAATGTGCATAACTATAGACGTGTATCATGAATAACACAGGTCAAACTGGGACTTTTTTAACTTATTGTATGCACTTATCCCAACATTTTACCAAAGCTTCAATGTCATCGAGCCATGATTCATGTCTGATCTGCTTCATGTCTGAAGCGCTAGCCTCCCAGGGACTCCTTTACTCACTTACTCACTCAACATCTATAATGCTTTATCCTGTATTCAGGGTCGCAGGGGGTCTGGAGCCTATCCCAGGAGGCTTAGGGCACAAGGCGGGGTACACCCTGGACACGGTGCCAATCCATCGCAGGGCACACACACTTATTCACACACACTACGGGCAATTTGGGAACGGCAATTAGCCTAATCTGCAGGTCTTTGGACTGTGGAAGGAAACCGGAGTACCCGGAGGAAACCCACCAAGCATGGGGAGAACATGCAAACTCCATGCACACAGAGACAGGAATCGAGTCTGGCCGGGAATCGAACCCGGACCCTGGAGGTGCAAGGCGACAGTGTTAACCACTACACCACCGTGCCGCCTGGAACTCCTTTAATGGCCCAAAAATTGTGAAAATGCCTTGAAGTGAGGTCATATCATTCCATTCATAATATGTCATTGTCATTCACGGACTTACAGTCTTCTTTACAACTTTTGCACCATTTAAATGTTTTACTGCGACTAAGAGACTCATCACCATACTTTGCTTAAAGTTTTCAAATGTCTTTTGTTTAAATGTTAAATGGATTAACAACCTTCATTCACCACTTCGACTTGAACACCCCTCATATAATTAACCACAGTCGACTTTATTTAGTAGCGATTTCAGCGATTCAAAAATGGTCAAAAACATCATTTTTTTAATCAGATCAGACAATAATGGCTGGAGATATTGAGCTAAAGTCTCACGCAAAATGTCACGAATACTTTGTGCAACAACAGTTTATCTCCTGTCTTTCCCAGCTGTCCTTAAAAGCCCCAGATTTTTCCTATTTCTTTAACAAGTTAACACGTCTCAAAGGTTCCCTAAAGTGTGTCTGTTAATGCTCAAACATTTATAATCAATTCTAAAATAACTCTCACATGATGTTTTCATAGCTCAAGCTTCCTGTTTCACTCCTTCTACAAATGCGCCATTTTAGTGTCCATGTAAATGAGCTGAGCCACGACCCGAAACAACTGGGAAAGCATGAAAGCTCATGTGTTATCATGTTAAGGCAGACTGACTCTATCTATATTTTAAAATCGAGGTGCTAAATAATGTTGAAAGCATCAAAAGCTAATATCTTTGCTAGTGCTGGGATGTTTACCAGAAATCAATCGCAGCACCATCCAACAGGTTCCTCCCAATGTTTTAGACGTTACTTTTCACTTAGTGCTAGTTACTGAATGTGAAAGCTGTAGGGAAGCTCTAACACCATACAATTAATGACTAAATAAAAAATCTAAAATATATCAATCACACACCGAATATCAGACGTTACCAATTAGTGTCTAGTGCGCTTAAAAGTTTAAATAATGTAAAATAATGAATGTGACTCATGAAATAACATATAATGTATGAAAAAAGATATATGCAAGAGGTTTGTTTAACTAACAAGTATATAATAGCCTAAACTCTACACCATGCACACATGCTTGCAGACACAGACTTGCATAACACCATCTCCTCTCTCCACCATCCTTCCTGACCCTCATTAGCAAGAGAGCTTTCGCCATCACACTGCGCACAGCACCACTAATCTTTGCTGGAAATGCCGACCAACGATTGGCCCACGAATCCTTGGCATGGAGTCAGGACTCCACTCCCTTCCACATATTCCACTCACGTCCCCACTGCTGACTGAATAGTGAGCATCTGCAACTATGACAATGTGTCTTCTACTCCTGCTCATATATATACCGCATATGAAAACACACGGAAAGGGAGACGGCGGGACGCAGGACACAGAAGAAGGGTAATAGAGGTTTAAGAAGCATATATGCCTTTATAAATAGAGAACTATAATGGCATTTCTCCTTCTTTTGCTCACTTATGTACAGTGAAAATAAATAAATGAATAATTTAAAAAGTAAATACATAAATATGTCAGTATTAAAGGCAGATAAGCAGAGAATCACTACCATGTAACCGGTATCAGAAAGGACAAAGAAAGATGTTGCAGTCAGAGGTATTAAATGTTATTTACGATCGGTGCGCACCAGTAGAACAGTGAGGTTCAGTGCGTTGTGAGTGCGAGCCAAAACAGGTTTCAGGAGCTGGTGAGGTTACACCAGACTGCAGGGGTGATTGTGCCTACTTTTCCATTATAATTCTTCCCATTCCTGGAATAAAACTGTCTCTTAACAACTGGATCTCAGCTCATGAGAATAATTTTAAAAAATCTTATTTTTTCTTTTCTTCTTAACATGTAGTTTTTTTCTTTTATAAAATCAACCAAAACATTCCAGTTTCTCTTTTTAACATAAATTCTCTTTTCTTTTCAACATAAATTTTTTTGTCAAGTAACTTTTTCTTTTTATTTCAAAACAGATTATTCTTTTCTTTTCTTTTTTTCTTTTCAAGGTAAATTCTCTCTTCTTGTCAATAATTTTTCTCTTTTCTTTTCAACATCTTTTTTTGTCTTTTTTTTCAACAAAAATTCTCTATTCTTTTTTATGTAACTTTTTTTTTCTTTTCATGTATCTTTTCTTTTCAACGTAATTTTAAAAAAAATATATAACTTCTCATTCCTTTTCCCTTTTAAACACTTGTTCTTTATTTTTGCCTTTCTTTTCAATATAAATTATCTTTCGTTTTCATTGGAACTTTTTCATTTCTTTTTTTTTTTATCTTTTTCATTTCAACAGAAATTATCTATTTTTTCAATGTAACCTTTTTTTTTCATGTGTCTTTTCTTTTCAACATAATTTTTTTTCAATATAACTTCTCTTATCTTTTCCCTTTTAAACACTTTTTCTCTTTTTTGTCTTTTCTTTTCAATATAAATTATCTTTCATTTTCATAGTAACTTTTTAATTTCTTTTTTATCTTCTTTTCTTACACATTCTTTATGTATAACTTTTTTTCAGCACATCTTTTCTCTTTTCTTTTCAACAAATTCTTTTCCTTTTTTCTTTTCTTTTCTTTTATCTTTTTTTCCTATACCAACGCGACATAGATTCGCTCTCATACCGGGTGTCAAACTAAAGTCCACAAGCCAAGTGCAGACACTAGGGGGGCTATTTAGTCTTGCACCCAAGTGTTGCACTTTGCCTAGCGACCGAGCGCAAGTTTGGCCTGGTCTGGATTTCAGGAAACCTGCGGGGTAGCTGCCTGTGGATTCGCCTGCCAAGAGACCCGCGGTGTTACATTCGAAAGTGTCGCTTAATAGCAAAAATGTCATATGGCACCAATAGAAAGTTCAGGGGTGTAGGGACAGGAGTACGACGGTGAGTGATGGGGGTTATGCCATACTAAATAGCTATAATTCTAAGTTATTCAACTTATATCCTAACATCGTGTTATTACATAATGTGTATACTTATGCATACATGCGTACACATTGATCAGAAACAGAATTAAAACCACTGGCTGGGAAAGTACACAACATTGTATAACTTGTTACAACAGCACCTGTCGACTGGGGTGGATTAGGCAGCAAGGTTTCTTATTAGTATTCTTATTCTTCATGATGAAAAGTCAGTTGTCAAAGTTCAAGTCGGATGCATTGATAAAAGAGAACCATAAGGACCTGAGCATCTATATGATGGCTGAGTCAGAATTTCTCCAAAACCAGGGGTCATGTGAGGTGTTCCCAGTATGCAGTGGGTAGTTCCTACCGAAAGAGGTCCGAGGAAGGACAACCAGAAAACTAGCAACAGGGTCATGGTTGCTGAAGGATTACTGATGTGTAGAAGAGCTTCTGTAGCACAATTTGCAGAACATGTTTGCACTGGCTCTGATAGAAATGTGTCAGTGGATCACAGCTTGGTGGGTATGGGGCTGCGCAGAGGCTAACCAGGCTGACCCGACCACTAATGAGTGTGACTAAAATGACCATGTGATGATCAAAACTGAACCATGGAGCAAAGGAAGAAGGTAGTCCAATAAATCAGGTCTGCTTTTACATCACGTTAAAGCCTGGGCGTGTGTGTGTGTGTGTCTTATTTACTTAACAAACCTAACAGATGGCACCAGCATTTAAATCGGGAACAAGGTAAGCTCTCAAGGGCAGGTTGATGCTCTGGGCAGTGTTCTGAAGTGAAGACCTTTAACGTGTCACCCCCCTAAATATTGTTACAATAACTTACAGTCAGTGGCCTCTTGCAGCAGTACAATGTGCCCTGCAACACTGCAATTGTTATTCAAGAACAGTTTCAGGAACACAAATATGTCCAGAGGATACTCTTCCAGAAGTCTTGTGCTTTGTTTAGATTGTGAACTTCAGTCATGTTTCCAACCCTTCCAATTAAACCGTACTTGTTCGGTCTTCTTCTAATTGTGCTGTCATGGACTTTAACATTTAACATATTCAGTCAGGCCTGTGGGGACGTAAACTGGCAACTGTCCTGAATTCTTTCCACTTGTGAATAACTTTTCTGACTGGACAACCTTGAACTCCAAAAATGTTTGGAAATAATTTTCCTTTTCCAGATTTTTTTGCCGCCATAATTGTTTCTTTAAAACCATTGCTTTTGTCTTTTGTGTAAACACATATCTTAAAACCGGCACACCTGCTGATTTTCAATTATTCATGGTCTGATGATAAGCAGCACCTGGCTGCAAAGTGGCGGCATGGTGGCACTGTCTTGTCTTGCATCTCCAGGGTCTGTGTGCAAGGAGTTTGCATGTTCTCCCTGTGCTTGGTGGTTTTCCTGCAGATGGTGGTTTCCTCCCACACTCCAAAGACATGCAGATTATGATAAATGGTGTTCCCAAATTGCTTGTAGTGTGTGAATGCGTGTGTGAATGTTGACTGGAGGTGTCACCACGGTTGTAAAATAGGAATGAATATAATGGTAATTACCATTGGCCTCCACGATCCCTAGTTGGACTATAGAGGTTCCTAGATGAATGGATGGATGGATGGATGGATGGATGGCTGTAACTTACCCGCTTAAATCTTGCGACCTGCTATGATCAAATAATTTTTATTATGTTTTTACACAAAAAAGAAACAACATAGAAATAAAAGATTCAAAAATAAAATCTTGAACATGTATATATCATTATATACTGTATATAATGACATGTTCTGTAGTGGAGTTACGGAAAAGTGGCATGTAATGGAGTAAAGAGATTTGCAGCATAGTGGATTAAAGTGACAGTAAAGTGAAGTGAACAGGAATAAAGTGTAGTGTGTGTGTAGAGGAGCAAAGGGGATTATAGAGGAGTAACATGATATACTGTAACAATGGTACTATAGTGTAGAACGGTGTAATAGCATGAAGTGTTGTGTGGTGTGGACACCTTCACCATTTAATCAAACTTGATCCTACATGTTTGACATTAATTTCCTGGGATACAAATTACAAATGTTGATGTTTTATCTTCTTGCTTTTACTACAACACTTGGATAATTATAGTGTTCAGACACACACACGAACAAAACACATGCACACACGCGACTGACCCCTTCCCTTAAGTCAGTAGCCCTAACACAATACGCTGCGTCATCACATTTTAATCACAAATTCAAACAATACATAATCACTCTCACAGGCTTATCCACTGCGATAAGCACAAAGGCACACAGTCTCCCTGGCACATTCAGGCAGACACGAGGCCTTGAAAATCTCTGCACACCACCCTCAGCCACAGATGCCCTTGAGGCTAAGACTTCCTTTTCTTGTAATTATTTCCTAATACAGAATCACCGCCCAAAGACATAGTTCATTTAAACACGTTGGCTGGTGATTGTGATGTGTACCGACAGTGCCCGTGCAAACAAGCCGCACGAGCGCGCAAACACACTCACACACACACACACACACACAAGGGTGGATGTGCAAAGGCATTCATGCACACTGTAAATCCCTGGCGGAATAATTACCTCATGTTCACCCACACAAAATCCCAGAGGCGATGTGAAATCCACAGAGCATTTACATCAAACGATGAGTCCTAAAAACAGGAGCTTCTGCATTAACCTTAAATGTTCTGTTCGAACCATGCACCAAAAAAGAAAAGTGTCACTATACAAAAGATGCTTTTTGCCTAAGAGGTCTTAAACATGAAACATGAGTCGATACTTTAACATTGAGTTGTTTACTCACTCGAGCGATGACTGTTTTAACACAAAACTGTAAGTCTAGGCAGATAAACCGTTATTTTTTACTTACACCTGTTCAATTCAAAAGTTGTTTACTGAGTTGAAAACTCAATACAGCAAGTTTCAAAGATACGAACATGTGGCCTCCGAATGCCGCAACAGTAACGATCTCACCCTATCATTTACATTACGGCATTTGGCAGATGCCCTTATCCAGAGCGACTTACATTTTTATCACTTTATACTGGTAATTCTGAGCAGTTGAGGAGCTTTCACATCACTTTCACATCAATCACTGCCCTGATCATCTGTTTCTTACTGGTTCATGCCTTAAATTAGATGTTGTTTGTGCTTAAATGATTCATAGGCAGAGGTGGGTAGTAACGAGTTACATTTACTCCGTTACAGTACATTTACTTGAGTGACTTTTTCTATGAGTAGTTTTACCGCACCATACCATTTACTTTTACTTGAGTAGATTTGTGAAGAAGAAACGCTACTCTTACTACGCTACATTCGGCTACACTCGACTCGTTACTTTTCTAACCATTTATTCTACCCATGCAGCTGGTAGATCTACCACCTGAGTGTTTCAGCAATCAGACGCAGCAACAATAATCACATGACTCCGTTTGACCAATCAGGATGGGAAAAAACCTTCAGCCGGTATTCTATAAATTCATCCTACCTGTGAATCCTACATAAGCTCACTTATGCATGCGCAAACAAAAGTTTCCGCATCTTTCTCTAATTTTACGGAACGCCCATAAATCCATGCTGCTGCTAGTGGGATCTTGTGGTTGGTGTACAATCAATGAGTATAGAATCCTTTTTCAAATTTTTTTCGTTTGTTCGATTCTATGTTAACTTTAATTGTACATATAATTTTACTTTAACAGTAATGAATATATAAGCATATTTCATTACAAAATGAATCGCCAACACACGTGTTGTATATTTTTATGCATCCCAATATG
>JAQMYG010000021.1:9456791-9471272 GCA_030014215.1 Clariallabes teugelsi
CCCTCGGCTTGCTCACCAGGGACTATCTGACCATTTTGATTCATACACATTCACATTCCATACAAACTTAAATCATTCTTTTAATTGTGTAAAACTGCTTTGACAATTGTTAAAAGCGCTATACAAATAAAATTGAATTGAAATTGAATTGAAATTAATTAGATATTGTAACTGCAGCTATTGTGATGAGGCTCAACCTGTGACGGTTAGACGACGGGTAAGAGCAACTCCAAAACTACAACTCTTGTGAGATGTTCCTGGAAGGAAAACCAGTGAACTGGTGATGGGATCATGGACAATGCTCATTGATGCAAGCGTGGAGCAAATGTGCTATGTACATTACTGTGCTATAGAATCAAGTCTAGACAAAAGATGAAGATAATAATAATAATTTGAAATTAATGAACAGTAATTTTAAGAAGTTTTATTCCTTCTTTTGCGTGAAAATCGAAAAATATTTGCAATACTGTTCTTTTGAGGAGTGGCAGTGCAATGGCCCTTTTATTAGCAGAAGTGGGAGCCATTAATCGGTTTTAAGATGTAACAAGTCAAAAAGCAAAAAGTAAAACATGACATGCTATACTGTTATAAAAAAATAATTAATAATAAAAAAAAATGTTCTGTCATCACCCTGACCTTAAGGTTTTTTTCTTTTTCTTATACGAGTATACGAGTATTTTTCCATGATTTTATGATTATCCAGGGTATAGTTACGCTCAATATTATGGATTGTCCATGCAACAAATTGCTTTAATCACTTATAGCAGTTAATAATACATGTTGCACTTGTTTCTATGGAGCATCTGTCATACATGTTGTGACTATAGCGATTCTAACGTTAATATAAACAGCGCATCAATCAAAACCTTACAGCACTGCCATACCATTATAGCAAGCTTATTAACATATTCTGAGCAGTCATAATTGATCATCCATCAGGAATTAGCATTTGCTTGTATCTACCTGCTACTACTTACACTTAGTTCAACAGGTTGTTGTGTTTGTTTTATAATATTTTATTTTTGTAGTAGATGATTTATTCAAACCTTTTAGCATTAAAATGTGTAGTGACTGATGTGAAAGAACCTTGAAAGAGTGAGCGGCCGCATAAACACATTAGCTCCTACTGTCCAGGTATATGAAATTCCTTTGACATAAGCGATGAATTTAAATAAAAAGAGTATGTTTTTGTAGTCTCCGGTTTTGACCAGCGCCACAGACTCAACAAACATGACAAGACGAGACGAGACGAGACGTTTTGAATTTTCCAAAAGGAGCAACAAATGCATAGACTTCATCGTCTATTCTGTTTTTTATTGCCAGTACTTTTAAACAAAGCATATCGCCAGACAGGGGAAGGTAAACAATGTCTGTAAAAGTTGGGAAAACTCACTCTTCTAAGCTTACGATTCAAACCCTGTCGCTAGTCTCAGCTTTGATGAGCTGCCTTCACTAAAATCATTGAAGTAAACAAACGTGATTGGATAAACCACAACTACAGACTAGAACACAAAGCTAATTTGTCCTTATTTCAATCAGCTCCGCTCCAGTATTTTACCATGTACCATCCTCGAGAACACTTAGCTGGCTGAGCGTCTGAACTGCGGCCCACCAGTCGCTGACCTCCGCCCTAAGGAAACATTAACGCACAGACCGATGATAAAGCCATATCTCAAAATCCTTCGCCCTGGCCCAGGGCACCATGATGGCCGAGTGCCAGAGAAGACATTCAGCCTGAGCCCTTTGAGCCTGTGCGTGTTTCAGAGTAAAGGAGAGTGGATTGGGCTTTGTGTGTGTGAGAACCAAGGCTGCACATAAAAGCTCTCAGTGCACAGCCATTACAGAAGGGGACAGATAGATGGAAGCGATGGACTCGGAATACTAATCCCGTTAGCACGGCAATCAAAAGCCTTGCCGCATTCTCATCCCTCTGTTCCACACCACCTCTCTCTCTCTTTCTCTCTCTCTCTCTCTCCCTCTCTCTCTCTCTATCTCCAGCTCTACCTTACCATTAACTCATAGCATGACAGCCTCGAGTCTTCAAATTCAAAAAAAAAAAAAAAAAAAAAAAGTCATTATAATAGGCAGAAAGACAGAAATACTGCACTTTTCGATAGTTGCCTGTTCAGATGAATTCCAAATGCAGCTTTAGTCCTGCTGCTTCAGTTACTACTCAAGGATCGAGTCTTATACTTAATCTTTAAAAAGAGGAAGGATAATCTACTAACGAGACACAAAGAGCGATGAAAAACAAAACTCGATTGAATGCCATTTCATCAGTTCCACCTTCGACAAACGGCTACAACAGCTCTATAGAGTCTGGGAGCACATTAGAAATTGGTCTGAAGCTCTAATAGCAGACAACAATACAGAACTATATTGTCCGATTTTTATTATTTTTTTTCTCCATCTACTAGATTTTTGTTCATTTTTGTCCGTTCCTCTTCACCTCTGCATCCATCCTGATTGCTCTCTCACATACTGGAGGGATTGTGAGCGAATCATTAGCTGACGGACTGATTTCCCCAGACGGATTACGGCGCCGTTCTCCAGGGGAGATAAGTGAGAATTTATCCAAAAAAAAAAATTTTTTTTTAAAATAAAATTAAAAGAAATCAACAAGCAGAAATAAAAACACAAAATGATGTTCTACCTCCCAAAATTATGTTCTACCTCAATTTTTTTGCATTTTGACCGCTCTCTCGGTCTCGCTCGCTCACACACATATATACACACACATACACACCTTAGGCCACCTGTTCGTTATTCTCATCTGGCCTGCCACACAGAGGATTATTTAAGCTTCACCTAACTCATTTCAAGGTGCAATGGCCTAGGGAGTCGAACAGCACTTTAATCTGGCAGAGAGTGAGTAAGCAAGAATATGTTTACATTGGTGTATGTGTGTGTGTGAGAGTGTGTGAGAGAAAGTGAGAAAGTTAGAGAGGAAGAAAACATGAGAGAGAGATTATTATGAGTGAAATTGCTCTTTGGCTTAACAAACACAATAGAGGACACAAAGCCGGAGTCTTCATAATCCGTTTGAGAAGCTACTGTACGTCTCCGGTATGTCTTAGAAAATGAAGTCGTCATACCTCCGCGACAAGGCAGTGTTGGAGGGAGGAAGCAATCAGATAAAAAGACAGAAGCATGAGAAATAATCAGATTTTGACCAAAATTGTGTTCTTTTTCTAATAACATCCCTTATGATGAATTCCTGAACCCTGATGAGGTGCATTTATTTTCTATAACGGCGGCTCTGACAGTAGTTTCCGGCTGCGACATAAATAATAGGTTTGTTTTAACGTGCTCGTTCTCATACATCAGCGTTCCCACGGTAACTGCGCATCCACAGGAACTTGCGCAGCAAATACTCCGCCTTATCGATCACATTATGCTAATATTAAACAAACGAAGAGATGAAACAGATGAGAGAGATGTGTTGCTTAAGAAGAATAGCTTAGAACCGTCGTTTTGGTGAAACGTTCAGTATGTAACATTTATGGAAGGAGTCTTCAATATCTGGGAATTTTGAATTCAATTAAATTTTATTTATATACTATTTTAATACTGGTCATTGTCACAAAGCCGCTTTACGGGAATAAAATTTTTGTATGTAAAATGCTGGGTTAAGTCTTGAGTCACCCCTCATTTTTTAAATATTTTGTTTTGAAAGAGCCAGACTTTCTTGTATTTTTAATGTAAGACGAATAGTCCTCCAGCCTTCCTGAAGGAGTTTTTAGCTCTGATTAGCTCTGTCCAGTCCCTGTACCTAACCAGTTTTAGAGGAATCTTTTGTGTATGTGAAGCCACACTATGCCCAAAATATTCATTCATTCATTCATCTTCTATACCGCTTTATCCTGTATTTAGGGTCGCGGGGGGCCTGAAGCCTATCCCAGGAAGCTTCGGGCACGAGGCAAGGTATGACCAAAATATTATTCAATTATTTTAAAAAATAATCTATCTTGAGGCATGAACCAGTGAGAAACAGTTGCAGATGATAACAGATGATTAGGCTGGTGACTAGTATACTGATGATGCTGAATGCTGAGTGGTTGGAACACTGAGTGGTTGGAAAATGAGGTTGCTGCTGAGGTCATTTCACAATATTGTACATTTATTATTTCATCCCTAGCGAGCAAGCCGAAGACAACAGTGGCAAGGAAAAACTTCCTGAGATGACATGAGGGAGAAATCCTGAGACTATAGAAACAGGGAAATGAGTTTAAAAAGTTTTCATACAGTACAAAGTGCCTTAAAAAAATTCACATTCCACAGAAAATAAATACAACAATAAATGAACAAATGGTTGCTAACAAGCAGTGATAGCAAGTGATAACAAGCAGCTTTCTTTTTTTTTACATAAATCATAGAAACATTAGTCAATAATGGGCCTCTTTGAGCTCATGCAAGTGGAAGTGGTGGATAGCACTTTTCTTAGAGTGCATTTTACCTTCCCAAAAAAATGTGTCAGCAGCAGTTCGAAAAATGCGTCTGTTAGCATCACGTGTCTCTAAGGAAGCCTGAAATGTCCTTCACCCTCCCCGGTTGGTGGTTTTCACCTTGATGTTATATAACACAGAGACTGGTAAGAATTGGCTATGACTAAATTAGTGAGAAAGTTGTGGAATACGGAAATCAAAATTGGAAATATTATAAATATAATATTACCACTGTGGCTTTGTGGTTAACACAGTCGCCTTGCAACTTGCAATCGCAAAAGGTTCCAGAAGGTTCCATTCCCACTTTGGGTCTGCGTGCATGCAGTTTTCATGTTCTTGGCTTTCCTCTGGGTACTCCGGTTTCGTCCCATAGTCCAAAGAGAACGAATAATTGCTGCTCCCAAATTGTGTGTGAATGACCGTGTAAGTTTGTGTATGTGTGCGCTCTGTGATGGATTGGCACCCTTTACCCCTCCTCGTGCCCTAAGTCCCCTGGGATAAGCTTCAATGCCCCCCCCCCCCGACCCTGTATATAAGATAAAGTGGTAGAGACAATGAGTAAGTGAGTGAGTGTAGCTCTTCTAGGCAATTATGCAATCATTCGAGAAGACTGACATAAGCTTCATCAACTCAATAATTTTTTTAAAAATTGCTAACACATAGTTTTAAAATGTTGAAATAGCTTTAAAAATAGACACAAATGACAAGTTATTTAAATTAGAGATTATTTCAGCCTGAACAGAAATCAGTTGAGTGAAAATGCAATGATGAAACATTAACACGCTCAAATGTTGAGAGAGAGAAGGAAAAAAAAGGGGGAAAAAAAGGAACTGACCAGGTCATCGTGGCCTCCACACATATGTTTACTTGCAGCTAGCAAATACTCTGATGGATGAAGAAAATCTGTTATGGTTACAGTTTTTTTTCCCCGCCCGACTGTCCATATGTTGTGCACAGGAGGGCTATAGCCCAGGTGGAAGAATGACATCATGACCCAGATAATTGGAGACTTTATTATGCTTCAATTATTCTTCCTGTAAGCGTGTTATTCTTCCTGTAAGTTATTCTTCCTCAGTAAGTCAGTGAGTGACAAAATGAGAGAAAAAAGAGCTAGACAGAAGCTCTGGTGGGAAAAAAGAGAAACACATCTGTTGTGCTGCTTATTTCCTAATTTAGAATCTCTTTTCGACTAGACGATGCTGACTAAAAGGGAGAAGCAATCAAAAGCTTCTCTAAACTCACTGTGACCTACAGGAAATGTAAGCGAACATGAGACGAAGACAAAGAGGCACAAAGAAGGGAAGAGATTTAACTCTTGACTCAGAGGATCGAGCATGAATGAGACGGTTTCTCATTCACTAAAAGACCGAGCGTCCGTGTGAGACAGAGTGAATGATGAGGTGTGCATGTCATGGTATAAGGTTAGCTCGTTAACCATAACGGTTTAACAGCTATGCAGTCGATATCAAGACCAATACAGACCCACAGACCTTGAAATGAATGAATTTTCTACAGTGTATTTGAGTTATACTTCATTTGAGCAGCATACTGTACCTGTCACTGAATTCATATCCCCCTACCGTCATGGTTACAGAACCCTACATACCTCAATGATGGCATAACGGCATATAATTTGACCCAGACTACGCATTCAGCCAATCGCAGTCATCTGTTGTACACATGTTCATTAAGTAAATTATTAGACAAGATGTATGCTAAAATGTACCCTGCTCAGCCATAACATATAACCACCCACTTAATATTGAGTAGATACCCACTGACCTCTGAATGTATGCTGTGGTATCTTGAAGCAAGACATCAGTAGCAGAGCAGATCCTTTAACCCCTATAAGCTGTGAGGTGGGGTCTCCATGGATTGGACTTGTTTTTCCAAGATATGCTCAACTGGATTAAGATCTGGAAAATTTGAAGGCCAAGTTAATACCACAAGCATGTTGTTGTGTTCCTCAAACCTTCTTGAACCATTTCTGCAGTGTGTCAGTGTGTATTATCCTGTTGAAAGAGGATCAGGGAATACTGTTTCCTGGAAAGGGTGTACTTGGTCTACAACGATGTTTAGGTAGGTGATCTGTTCCCCAGGTAACATCCACATAAGTAGATGGACCCAATGTTTCCCAGCAGAACATTGCCCAAAGTCACACTGCCTCAGTTAGCTATATCCTGGTGCCATCTCTTCCAGAGGGATGTGATGCACAAACACCTGGCCATCCACATGATAGTAGCTCTCACTCACTCATCGTCTATACTTCTTTATCCTGTATCCATGGCCGCAGGGGGGCCTGAAGCCTGTCCCAGGAGACTTCAAGAACAAGGCAGGGTACACCCTGGATGAGGGGGGCCAATCCATCGCAGAGCACACACACACATACATGCTCATTCACATACTACGGGCAATTTGGGAACGCCAAATTGCCTAAAAATGGGCAAGCGTGAGGATTTGAGTGACTTTCTTTGTTTTTGAACTGTGCGAGAGAGCCAGAGCCACCAGAGGAAACCCACCAAGGACGGGAAGAACATGCAAACTCCATGCACACAGACCCGACACAATTTGTCTCATGTCAAAGTCACTAAAATCCTTACGCTTGCCCATTTTTTCTACTTCCAACACATCAACTTCAGGAACAAAATATCCATCCCACCCACTTCCAGGTTCCATTGTAACAAAATAACGAGGTCATTCATGTCATACTGTTATGGCTGATCGTTGTACAGAAATTGTGGTCATATATTTTTTGCTTCTGGGCCATTGTTTGGAATTGAGAGAGCTATGTATGGAAATGATCCTTGCAAGAAAAAAAGTAAAAGCAGGGATTTCATCAGGAGGGATAGCTAGTTTAGGGAACAGACCTCTACACAGAGTCTGAAATTAACGTTTAACTAAATAAGGCTGCAATTCATCACGCAAGCCTGGGGCTGCGTACTAAATTCACTCAGCGTGAAGCGCAAACTGTGGTTTAAAACCTGATGTGAAATGTTTAACCAAACAGATATCTAAAAAAGCTGTGGAATAAAAAGAAAATGTGAGTTTTGTAATACAGAAAATGTGTAAAATAAAGTTTGTATTAAGTAAAATCTCCTTTATCAGAACAAGTTAACAGCATGAGAGGCTTTACTATGGCATTTGATTACTAATTAGTTATAATCAAATGGCTGCTGTGTACAGAATAAGCTGTAATAACAGTGTAAAATTAAGCTGTATTCCTTTTTTCTTTTAGTCGATTGCGGCTTCTGTAACACTCGGTCAGTTTCCTGCTCATTGTGTTAACTATTGTTTCTTAATGTGAGGAAAATATCTGCGTGTATTCTGCGTGTAATTATATTAAAAACTAGAAATGCCTAGAGAAAGAAATTTATTTGGTTATGTATCACAAATCTTTGGTGTGGCAATAAATATATCACCACACTGATTTCTAAATTATGCATAAAAAAACAGTAATATTTAAATTATATATGCTTGAATTTAAGGTGATAAAACGTTGCCTTTCCTTAATAATCCTACAGGTGGCGCACTCTAAACTATTCACACATTGGCAGGTAGCACAGTATCTTGCGTGTTAGGAGAAAGTGATTTGCTCAGTTTGTTTAGAATTGTAACAAACCCTGAAAATAAGATATCGAACAATACAAATCGAATACAAATCGAATCGGCACCTACATATCGTGATAATATCGTATCGAATGGTCCCTGGATCGGATTCCTGTCCCTGTTAAAAACCATACACCAACATGCCATCCAAAGGTTTGAGACCACTAATATTAAAGTTTAAATTTTGAATCCTTTAATAAAAAAATGCAATATAATTTATTCATTTTGTACTAAGGAGTTACCATGGTTAATGTCAAACATTTTTAAGGGACCTTGAAATAGTGCAGAATCTTGCACATGTTCTTCTTTCAATTCATTTGTTTGTTTGTTTCTAGTATTCTTTTCAAATTTTTAAGCTTTCTATTTTGTTTCCAATATCAGACCATTCCATTCACTGTGAGCTCAGGATTTCTGAAAAATTTACATGTAAAATCAATTCAATTTGACTTTTTAAAAAAAAATCTATTTTATGTGCAAAACACATTTAAGAACAGTTAGATAGAAACTTTACAGAAATCCACATGTACAGTAGAGTTGGATCACTTGCATACAAGCCAAAAATTATACAGTTTTTTATAATGACAGCAAAAAGTGATCAACAGCAATTTTGGACTTTTTTGGGCAAGTTTTGTTAATTGTTAAATGTAAAAATTTAATGTATTTTTAAAATCTTAAAACATCCATGTTTTAGACAAACCGCAACATAAAGTGAATGCATTTCAAATAATATATATATATTTTTTAATGTCTGGAAAAGCCAACTGCGAAGCAGCCGTGAGCAGTCGTGAGTTAACTAAATGCATTTAATGGATTTTTGGAGAATGCTGAACCCAAGAAAGAAAGAACTTTACATGCTGTTCCTGCCACTGCATTTGTCACAGCATTAATAGAGAACAGTTGTGTGTTGCTTAATGTCCACAATAGGTTCTGTAAAATAGGACATTGAGATTTGAATATATATAAAAAAAAAAAAAAAGTACAATATTACACCAATACAATATGTAATACAATGTTTCATATAATAATACAATATTACATACATATATTAGATTCTTGTATTAATTTGTGCACTATTTACCAGTGCTCTAGGGTCATATTTAGTGTGCAATATGGTACTTACTGTTTTAGGACTCTTTTTATTTTATTTTATTCTATTCTATCTTATTTTATTTCACTTATTATTTCTTTTCTACTGGATAGAAACCGTGAGCAACTGTAACCAAGAATAAGCAATTTCCCTCTGCGATTAATACAGGTTTTTTTTATTGAATGCTGTGCAAAATCCACATTAAATACTTAACAAAGCTACAGTATGTTTCTGATACTGTAATATATCCAATATACTTTTTTTCCTTCCTCTTGCTCCTGGTGTTTATGGTACTGGTTTGTGATATGTGATGCACTTATTACACCACTTCAACCGCGTGCAAACTTTGTGTACAAGAGAAGTGAGATATACACTGTGTGTGGGAAGCTGTTGGGTTCGCTGTACCTGCTTATGTGCAGTACAGTACACTTTTCCTGAATTAGAGACCACAGGCATTCACACTTGTATAACACAAAACAATTTTGACATAAGATTTTGCCATTTTTTGCTTTAAACACCCTTGTGGCTAAAGGAAAACATGCATAAAATATTCTCTATCAGTGTTCAATACTTCTTGCTTAATTTAAAAACACTGAAAGGATGTATGTCAACATTTTGATGTCAAACTGATGAAATGTACAATATCATTGTTCTCAACTAACCAGGGTCAGTTCAAAAAACGCCCAGCTGATAACACAGTTCGTTACATATCGAGCAACATGCATGGCTGTAATTTAGATATGATTTTGTTGAGATAGCAGAAAATCACGCCGCTGCTAATTTAGTACATTGAGCCAGAATATGTAATCAACCGCACTTCCTGGTTCTCGCAAAATCCTCTCTCAAATGCATATTTATGAAGCAGCAAATCATGCTGAGTTTTTCCACATGTGTAAATTTTGCATTTATGCTTGTGTGCCAGCTTCATACATAACACACGAGGTTGTTCTGCGCGCAGTGTGCAGCCTAATTACACCTAAAAACAGTCACAATCAGCTAAGTACCACTGGACATAAGAGCTCATAGAGTTCCTGCTTCGATCTAATTATAAGCACAGGCCTTTAACCATTTCTTCATCCTCTGACCAACCTGATTTCACACATTAATGAGGTCTGTGATATTTTTTTTTCCAATTCAATTCAAGTCAATTCACTTCAATTCAATTCATTAATCTCAGAGGGAACTTGCTTAAAATAAATGTCTTCCTGCAGAAACAGGGTGCTGCTCCTGCAACAGCGCTGTAATAAGGGACACAGTGAGTTAGCCTGCTATTAAAATGTTCTGTTATTAATATGTTTTCAGTATTGGTCATTTACAGTACTATCAGCGGTTTAGACACTAATAGATAAAAAGCCAACTGCATTGCTTCTTTCCATCATGCAATCAGTGAAGCGAAACTATAAGGTGTGCAAAGAAGCGGCTGTCGTGACCGAAGTAAATGCATTTAATGGATTTTTGGAGAATGCTGAAAACAAGAAAAGAAAAAGGACATTACATTTTGTTACTGCCATTGCAAGTGCAACAGCATTAATGCAGAGCAGTTATGTGATGCTTGATGTCAACAATATGTTCTGTCAAATAAAATCAAATAAAATCACCTTAAACCTTTTGACTCTTTTGATTGTGCAGAATAATAGAAGAGGGCTCTAAATCTCCTGGAATAGGCTCCAAGTTATCTTGTATGAGAGGTGTTCAAGTCAAACTGGGATTGTGCAGAATAACAGAACACGATTATGACAGTAAAAAAAAAACTTTTTTTTTCTCTCTATATAATCCCCTGCTACACTAATACACTTATCCCAGTGTTTCACCAGAGCTATAATCGGACTGTCTGCTTCACGTCTGAAACTTTGGCCTCCCAGGAACTACTTTAATGGCCCAAACATGTGGAAATGGCTTGGAGCAATAAGAGGTCAGGACAGTACAGATGTGCCAATAACTCCCAGTAATGTGCAAGTGAAGTGTGTGATTGATTTTGTATACAGTTTCCACAAACTGATGCATCTCTTCCACCAGTTGGCAACAATAGGGATGTACAAGCTTCTCCGAAGGTGACATTTAAATAATTTAATTAAAAATATTCATGTTGCTGATGGGATTAAAATATTGTGATATGATCACAGGATTAAGCCACATTTATGAGGCTGGATATGACAATGAATTATTTGTAAATTGTCTGAAGGGGCATAAACACATGAAATTTGATATTCATGAAAATCCTGTAAATCCAGATAAATCTTCTACTCGAGCCTGTGTGTGTGTGTGTGTGTGTGTGTGTGTGTGTGTGTGTGTGTGTGTGTGTGTGTGTGCGTGCGTGCGTGCGTGTTTGTAAAATGTTCATGTACGAAGACCAACCAATGTAAACCATAGCTGATCAGCTACAGATTGTAATATGAATGGATTATGCATAATGCAACGTATAGGTAGCTTATTTGAATATTAAATATTATGCAAAAATCCAGACATTTAATATTAAACACAATAATTAAACAAGCCTTGAGGTGGCAGGTTCACCAACGCTAAGCTAAAACTGCACAGATTCAGAACACTATACGAGTGTTTGCAAAAGAAGTTTTTTTTTTTACCTGTGGCATATTTTTAAGGAATCTGTCAATTTTAGAACACTTAACATCAGTAAGTTTACCTAAATAAATTAAAGTGTGAATCAATTTTGCAGTTGAAAACTGGCCCACTGATTCAATTAACCAAATTGACCAACAAAAGATTGATTAAATCGCACAGCTCTAGTGAACAGCTAATCAAATCACAATGCTAAAATTAGCTTTAAAGGCAATAACCACATGGTATGCGCCATCTTCCATCATCTTAAGCACTTTTTTTCCAAGGCAATATCAGAACACATTAAGTGCTCATCAGTGCTCATGGACGCACATGCTAGTAGCACATTAAAAATCTTTTCAGCTCTTGCAACACATTTAACCTTAATTAAATTTCCCACAACCTCTTAAGGCATCGAGTTATTTACAACATGTTGAACTAGTTAACTGTCTTTACCAAACCGTGACACACTTTCTCGCCTGGATACAGATTATGACTGACAAAACGGAAAGAGAGAAAAAGAGAGAGCTTCAGATTTTATGCCTCGTGGCTATAATTAAAATTCAATCCAGCTGAAATTTGACCCCTCAGTGATACAAATTACATGGAATGGGACAAAACAGCATCTTAGCTTGGAAAGGCTTTGAGAATTCAGTTTTATTTCACAGTGCCAGATCATTTAAATATGTACTGTACAGTAAGGCTGGGGTAGAAGCGCTGCATAGTGCCGCATATACAGTATATGCTCTTATGCCTTTATACAATTACTCTATATGTACTATTGTGGCATCATTAACAAGGTTGGAGACAATAAGGGCATACACTTTCTCTTATTAGTTTGTATATACCTACAGCACCAGTGGACAATTTGGGAACGCCAACTAGTCTAATCTGCATGTCCTTGGACTGTGGGATGAAACATCCAAATGGGAAGACCATCTTATGCAAACTTCATGCACACAGACCCGAGATGGTATTCGAACCCGGATCCTGGAGGTTCGAGGCCACAGTGACGCCACAACAACAACAGTTCTTGCAAGAACAGTATTGTCAAGTGCATTTGCAAAACCCATCAAGCACCATAATGAAACTGACTCTCATGAAGACCTTCCCAGGAAAGCAAGACCAAAACTTACCTCTGCTGCAGAGGAGAAGTTCATTTAGCGTTACCAAGCTCAAGAATAACCAATTTAAACACATCAGAGTGTTTTAAAGTCGTTATGAAGGCGTTACAGAGCATAAGTAGCGGATACATCTTAATATCAACTGTTTAAAAGAAAGTATTGCATATTTTGGACGCTTTCAGCATAGAAAGAAATAAAATCAGGGAAGACCATGGAATAAGAAGGTGTGTCCAAACTTTTGACTGGTACTGTATATCTGAACTCTCTGTGTTCCTTTGTGCATTCGCCTTCACTTTGATGTCTTTTTTTTTTAGGCTTTCTGGATTTTTATATGGATTTATACACTTTTATACCTTTCACAGGTATGGATAACCTCTGAGTGTGTGCAGCCTTGCACTTTCTTCACACATCACCAAGAAAGTAAAAGAGAGAGAGAGAGAGAGAGAGAGAGAGAGAGAGAGTAAAATAAAGAGAGGTGAATATGTACCTCATTAGATTTGGTGGCTAAAATAGCAATCCCATTGTGCTATTTTTGTGATCTTTTAATCTTATGAATTCTAAAACTGTATTTAATTAAAAAACCAATGCCTGAAACAAGGGTCATCAATTGGTGGACTACAGTGTAGGTACGGCCCCAGAAAAACTGAGAAATGTATGGAGGGGAAAAATGTACAGACGTTTAACAGTTGTTACTATAGAAACTATGATGTATTGAAATAACTGCATTAATATACATCTATGATCAGAATGGAACCACAGCTGGTGTGAGGAGCAGGAAAATTGATAACAAACAAGACGTACGGTAATGTTTTTATATGCAACTCAATTTTGAGCACTTTACTGTCTCCGGGGATGTTTACGCAAGTAGTCAAAGCACAGAGCCCACCAAATTTCACACCACACCATTTATATCATTATATATGTTATTTCTGCCTTATTCCTAGGTCTTTTGGTGTACGATGGAAGGATTTATTATCCATGCCCTGCCGGTAAGTACACCTTACTGCACAACGGCCACAGGGAATTTGTGTCTGTCATTGTGTTGTACTGCCATCTGGAAAGTAACATCACTTTGCCTTCTGGAAACGAATAGGAGAAAAGTGGACAGACATCACGACATCGGATGCAAACGGTCTATTGAAAATCAACATTTACACTTTTGCATTTGGCAGATACTCTTACATTATATAGCGCATCATTAGATACAGTAGATCCTTATACTAATTACTAAGTAAGTTCCATCAGTCAATCACTGTTGGAGAGGGTGATGTTTTGTTTATTTACTTTTTGGGGGGTGGGGTTACATTTACAACATTTGGCAGACGCCCTTATCCAGAGCTACTTACATGTTATCTCATTATACAACTGAGCAGCTGAGGGGTAAAGGGGCTTGCTCAAGGGGCCAACAATGGCAACTTGGTGGTACTGGGGTTTGAATCATAAAGCGGTTTAGCCGATGAGTGAGTGAGTGCTGTAAGTAAAGGACTCCAACAAGTTCCAGTATATCTACCCTTTTCTAGATTTGATAGGGTGTGTTACCCTACCCTATGAGGCAGCATGAGCAGCAGTTCAAAAGATGTGGCCACTTGGAATCACGTGTGCCAAAAGAAGAACATGTTAGTCCTCACCCTCTCTGGTGGGAAGCTGTTATATAAAAGGG
>JAQMYG010000021.1:9490814-9505609 GCA_030014215.1 Clariallabes teugelsi
CACAACACATTTATTTAAATTCCCGAATGTTGCTTACGGCAAGTCGCGGGAAGCCGCGCGCTAAATTGCGGGATCTCGCGGGAAAACACGCGCATTCTTAACGGCCACATCTGTACATCAGAATGGCTGAAAAAGAAAAGAATACAAATTTTTGTATCGACCTAGTCTAAGTCCAGACCAATTGAAATGCTGTGACGGAACCTTAAGACAGCTGTGCAGAGGCGAACACATAAAAGCCTCAATAAACTAAAGTAATGTTGTAATAAAGAATGGACCAAGGTTCCTTCGCAGACTGATAAAGTCATGTTATTGCTGCTAATGGGGCATCTATAAGCTATTGCATGATGGGGTATTTATAGTAGTATTGCCCACATACCTTTCTTTGCCTGGCTTTAATTTTTTAGTTAAATAATAATTTTGTTAATAAATAAATAAATAATGTCACTGTAAAAGTTGCTATAATTAGATGATTTTTATTATGATAAAAAATCATAGAATTAAAAAAGACTGTAAATACCCTGACAAATATCAAGTGCATACCATGGATCTCTCCATCATGGTCATGGAATTGTCTAAATGTAACGTAAAAGGGGGACCCTATACTGTATCTGCATAACAGAAAGAATAGAATAGAAAGAAAATGATAAAATGACCGAAAATCTGATTTAACGGCTTTATGAATCAATGTTATATATCCTGTACATTTCTGAAAAGGGTTTTACAGTGGACTGTAAAGACATACCTATTTAATATTTTAGTTGGTTACTTAATAATTGTAACTTTTACAATTAACAACTAAATGTCAAATATATGTGCCCATTATGAATCCAATAGAGCCGCGGGAACAGCACCTAGCAGACAGAAAGTAATGTAAAGTAAAAGGAAAGCAAATGAAGCTGCCACTTTGGAGCACACATCTCCTTCTGGCTTCACACACACACACACACAGAGGAGTGTTAGACCACATTAATATACATGGGAAGACAGGGACATATTACTCATTACCCCTCTATCTCATCCCCCAAATACCACTCTCCTGCTGCAGACTGCTACGCCACGCCCCACTCGCAATCTCATCCTTTTGATGCGGACTCACAGCCTGTTACTTACATTAGATGGGTTTAAATCGGCACTTGGTCTCTGGCGGTAATGGAGGGCATGATGTGTGACAAAGGCCAAAATAAGGCGCTCTTCTGTGGGATCAAAGAGTCAGCAGTGGCTCTTGACCTGGCTTACATAAAGCTACAATAACCCTTCAAAAACATAGTCTGAATTGACGTGGACATCGAAGTCAGGTTAAGGACAGACGCAATGATTTTGAGAGCCATGTCAAGAGGCCCGCATGAGGCTGCAAAACAGGATTTGCAGAGTGCTTAATCAAGTGCATGTACATGTCCATTATTGCCCAGGAAGAATCGGAGAGAAAAATGAACAGATGAGGTAGTTACTTTTTAGTCACCGTTAGATCCCGATTACGCCGTTATGTCATTTGGCTAAAATGCTTTTTATGATCTCTCTCTTTGGTTTAAACCACAGTATTTAAAAGTTATTAGTCTCATCTCGAGCTTCTGTCAGTCTAAATGACATCCCAGAAAACAAGCTTTTGTTGCATGATACAGTACATTTAAATCCAGTCCGTTTCCGCACTGCTGCTTTTGTTGTCTTGGTATTACAATATTCATATGTACAAAGTGCTTTTAAGATCAGGACCAACTGGATGTCTGTATTCAGTGTGGTAGTGAGTATAAACATATTATTGAAATATTGCATCTGTTTAACAGCTTATTTAAAAAAAAATTTTTTAAATAAATTTGTACCTTTTTATATTCTTTTATAAAAAGTCTAGTATTTACTGTATGTTTTATGGTATATAAAAAAAAGCTGTTTGATTATTATCAAAAGTATTTAATATGCCAACATTCTTTAGACATCATTGTACTGATAAAAAGATTCAACTTCAGCTTTTATTGAATCATAACAGTTTAATCTACAGTACTGTGCAAAAGTCACGTGCGAATAAATACTGTAGAGCAGGGGAAAATAACTATAAAGGTCCCTTTAGTCTCGGGTACAATTTGTGCAGTTTTATAAGAAAATTAGCTACGAAGTTTTACTGAGCAACCTGCAGAACCACAGACAGACTTCGACTGTTGGACCTGTTTCTTTTTTGCACGCAAAACCCAGAAACTTCCAAAATAATTTCGGCCAAAATGTGGTGTATCTTTTCTGCCATTTTTGACATAATTTAATGGTGCAGTAACAATGTTTTTGTACTGACTCAATAATAAAGTCCTAAAATGAACTTAACAAATAAATGAATAAAAAAATTAATGATCTACAGGAAAGTTTATAAAATAAAATAAAATATCGTAGTTCTATTGTTCTAATCAAATTATGTGCCAGTATGTATTAATACAGAAAGTCATGTTTGGTTATCTAGTTTGGGTATTTATTTAAGGTCTGAATATAGAAATTTCAATTATATACAAATTTGCATTTTTTTCCCTTTGATGTTGTTCATACTACTGTTTATTCAAGAATTGTGCAAATGAGCAAATTACCGAATCAGTAAATTTTATGATGATGAAACAAAAGCAAAGCAATAGTGTAGACCAAGAAAAACCCAATACAAGATGATTACTATTATTATTATTATTAATAATAATAATTTTTACTATTATCATTGTTAGAGAAGGAGAATAATGATTTGTATAATGATCACACGTGAATGACAAGAACTGAAAATACTAAATTAATGTATAATTAATAGACTGAGCCTATTCATTTCTCTAAATCTGATCAAGGCACTAACAAATAGCCATCATGTATTAATAATAACAATCCTAAGTGCCTCAATAATGGCCATAACAAATGATTATATGAACAATAACCTGCTAAATGAAAATATTAAGGCTGTCTTCATGCAAGAACAGCTTATGTCTGGTTGTAGTCTACTAAACATGGTACGTAAAAAAAAAAAAAAAAAGGGTCTTGCAAATGGCTGTGTGTGCGTGTGTGTGTGTGTGTGTGTGTGTGAGAGAGAGAGAGAGAGAGAGTGTGTCTTTGTGTAGATTTGATTATACCAAATAGGCCCTTTTATTGGCAGGTTCAGTTAATATTCTCTGATTAGACCGAGTTTGATATTACTAGCCTGAATTAGCTGTCATTAATCAGACCGAAGTGTGATCAAGTATCTTTTCCAAACAAACACTAATTAAATATTTAAACCCAAATTAGTGTTTGTGCGTTTCCTCCCTCCGTTCTGCTATAGCTTGCTATTTTTACTTAACCTCACCTAAACAGAGCAAATAAGACATATCCTCCTATTCTCTGTGAGCTTCAGGTTTTTCTCTCAAAGCTGTAATTTACCAAATTGCATTGTGGGTCTGCCTGGTAATTGGTGTCATGACTGATTACCCAAAGACCTTCACTCACACTTTTTTTTTTTTTTCTTTTCAATTTTATTCCATTAGTTAGATCAATTTATTTTCATGAAGCTTATTGTTGCTTGGATATAACAGCCAATTTGTTAGACTCACCAGATTAGTTCAGGTTGAACATCTCATTGTAGGTCATTGCAGAGTGTCTAGTTTATCTAAACCACCAAACTCTGACCCACTTTCTTAGTCTGGGTATAAAACCGTTAGCACAAAGCAGTTACCAGAAAAAGAGAAAGAGATCACTCCACCTCACAAACCAGGACACCCAGTGAGAGAGAGAGAGAGAGAGAGAGACCTGAACTCCCAGTCCTCCCCCTCATCAATATAATCACTCGCCCTTTGCTCTGCTGAGGACTGGGATTAGGAATCAGGGATTAGATATACTGCTCTGCCCCCCAGGCAATGTCTGACCAAACCATGTTCCAGAATATCTAAAGATGTCCCCTATGAGAGGAAGATAAAAAAGGTTCATTTTCAGTGCCGCAAGGTCACCAAAAGACTGTATTACATTTTTCAGTGCACAAGTGTACTTGAAGGCTATTTTACCCCTACCCCTGAGGCCCACCCAACGCTAGAGGCCATCCTCCAATGACATGCTTAGACCCCCCCCTTGAGGCTTACCGCGCTTGTGTTATTGATTTATTCATTTACACTGCAGGTGGCTAATAAGCAGCAAAGCAAAGGGAATGCAGTTTTAATTTTTCAAAGACAAGGGACATATTGAGGAAACTGCAGCAGCATGAAAGACAGGTGGATTTCAGACCTAAAGGTTACCAATACTCATCTAAAACACACAGGATTAACAAAATCGTCACTCGCTCATTTGAAATGTCGATGTATCAAATAATTACATGTATCGAGATATACCACTTTGACTATTAATTAGTTAATTATTCTCACAGTCTCTATGCCAAACATGTTGTGTATCGTGTGTCTTTGTCATACCACATATGGAAAAAAATATATATACTGTATATACACATACATATATAATATGGTCATCGCAGACTGAGAAGATCCATTACATGTTTTTGTGCTTATTTACTCCTTAGCTTGCACCAGGCCTTCTGTAAAGCTAGTGTGCGTCATTAATCAGGCTTTGAGTAAAGTTGTCTATAAATGTTTGCATATGCCAATACCAATGAAATACTAATTCATTCTGGATTTAGAAAAGTTTTAGAATTGGCAGGAAAAAACAAAATGGTCAAAAGATAATCAATTCTCAAATTTCATCATAAAATGAAGTGCTGAAAGAATAAACTATTATTATTATTATTATTATTATTATTATTTATTCATTCATTCATCTCCTATATGGTTTATCCTGTACAAGGTCACATGTGCCTGGAGCCTTACCCTTACTTTGAGACCCTGGACAGGGTGCCAATCCATCACAGGACACACACACACACACAAACTATGGGACATTTGGGAACACCAGTTAACCCAATCTACCCAATGTCTTTTTGCTGTGGGAAGAAACCGGAGTACCTGGAGGAAACCCACCAAGCACAGGGAAGAACATGCGCGTATGTGCAGAATTTAAGAAGATGAATTCAGCGTCTTATATAAGGTGAATAAAATATGTAAATAAAATTATTAATAGAAAATTAATATTTGCACACCATTTGAATTTTAATGTCAATATTTAAAAATAACATTATTTTAAATAATATTATATTTAAAATCATATTTCCATAATTAATGAACATTGTGCTGAAAAACAAAAAAAACATGCAATACCTACAGTATATACACTGTATATTACATGAGAGTAAGTACAGTGCGAGCGCGCCCTTGATCGCGCTGTCAATCACAGTAGGATGCAACATAAGCAGAACGTTGGAGAAGACAGGAAATGCTTTGCCGCACAGTTCAGATTTTCTAAAAGTCTAAGGTCTGCTTTTTAAAAAAAAATATTTTTTTTGGTCGATAAGTGGTATGTGGTGAAGCGATGACATGTGACCAGGAAGCAATAATGAACGTAAGAATGCATGAACAAATAGGAAAATATATACAGTATGTTTAGAGTTCTTTGATCTATTTTTATGATTATTATGGGATACAAACAAGAGTCTGGCATCAATATAAAGTTTAGTTTCTCGTCCTTCTTGACGTGATATGTGCGTTACACTCAGACGTCTATGAGCTTGCGAGTAATACAGAACGATCTGCAGATTACAACTGATTATTCAAATCCAAAAAGATTTTATCTCGCAGATACTTTAGCACATAGACAAGCAATTAGTCTTGTTGGAAAGATTTCGCATGATATGCATAACAGGGTCCAGAAAAAAATTCAACCTAGAAGAAGGGGCGCAAATCATGGTGCACTTTGCGTCTATCGGGGTTCATATGATTAATATTAATATAGAGATTAAAAACGGGTTGTTGAAAGTGTGTGACTTTTTATGATCTTAGTTATTACTTGGTAATCTTATTAATACCCAATGCAGAGCAGGTTGGAGTCTTGCAGTAGAGTGGAGTCAGAAGGTGATCTTTAAATGCGATTTTCTCCTTTTTCACAGTTCTCAGAACTTCCCTTACTCATGTAAAAGGTTGTCTCAGGTCACCACACACACACACATCAGGAAATTAGCCTTCACCTACTACATGATCTGCTTACTGATGCAGGACGTGTAATAAATAATCGATCGCATCCCGCAGGAAGAGTGATGTATTGGTGGTCAGTAACCATCTCAGCATTCCTTATAAACTACAGGCAAGACCAGAGGTCAATAACACACCATGTAAGGTCTGTCTAGCGCTTTAATTCATACTCGAGACAACACCGTCTGTCTCTCAGCATCGAGACAAGTGCTTTGTAAAGACAAAATAAGCTGCTGGGTTTTTTTTTTTTTTTTTTTTTTCGTGCAAAACAGAGATCAAACCAGTTGGAACATGAAAGCATGTTCAATTTCCCAGATAGTGTTTACTTAAAAAATAGACAAAAAAAAAAATGTCCAAGAAGATGTAACCATGGCAACGTCCCTCTTTCTACAGCTCTGTGAGTTTTAAATTGGTTTAACATAACGTTTTTTTTTTTTTTTTGGTCATGCTTTCACTCAAACTGAGGATGCATAAAGAACATTCCTGAGCATAGGCTCTGATGAGAAATGGTTTTATTGGGTTATTAGGATTGGCATACATAGCATAAATACATGCTGCTTTGCAAATTAGAAATAAATAAATAAATAAATAAAAGTTCAGTCAGGAAAATCTTCACAACAGCAATATTTCGCTCAACAGGTGTTAAAACTCAGTCAGATTTCTCACATCTGTCCATCAAACACACACACACACACATGACTGATGTGCAGCACACACTATGAGGCATTTTCTCTCCTCAGCAGGAGCTTAAAACCAAATGAATACTGAAATTATACAAGTGTAAAAAAAAAAAAAAAAGTCTGCTCACGCATGCACACACATGGTAAGCGTTAATACACGCACACACAAGCCAAAAGCATGGATATGCAAGTACTCGGTTTTGCGATGCATCAATAATTCAAGCAAAAAAATTTTTTCTTTGCCTTTTTCTTTAAAAAATATTTAAAAAATAAATAATATAATTATTTATGTTTTAAATATCCAACTCCCTGTCATCTCATTCTTTTTTTAATAGCTGTACCAAACCCACTGCTTGAAAGTAACAAAGGCTAGAAGACATGGCGCCCTGCAGTCTACACAGTGTAAGAGATTTTATGGCTTGGTGGTACGACAGGCATGAAGGCAGAGAGAACAACTGCAGTCATCATGCAGCGGAGGGAAACAGCCTAGAGGACCGTGTGCAGATTAGTGCCAATGACACTGGGTGCGAGAAGCTCTACATAATTAGAGTTGGAGAATCCAACAGAAACCCAGTGTACATGTCATTTCATCATAGTACAATGGATTATATATATATATATATATATATAATTATTTTTCCCCCATAGTTATCATTAATGTAGGTTGCCAGGGATTGAGGTTCTAAGCAATGTTGCTTCCTCGACAGCAATGACTTGGTGTGAAATCGAAAGTCAGCATAGACAGTCATTGCTTACTCAAAGGTATAGAAGAAATGCCTGCTTTTAATCCAGTCTGGGGTGAACCAATGTTCTAGTAACAATTTGACAATACAATAAATCACAGCCTATGTGAGAAAGCATCCGTTTTGCATTTTGAGAATCAGGAAACATTAGGGACACTGATACAGAGGGTACAGGAATGCATACAGCAGGAATCAGCAGGCAAAACCTTTTTTCTAAGACAAAGACTACAACCTGAAAATCACGGATATACTGTATGAATGTCCTGACTAAAAAAATGGGTAATGAAGCCTGTAATTTTCTTAAAGAAGGATGGGGAAATAATAACATGCATAGTTGACATAGAACTAAAATCACAAAGGAGCACCTGTTGAAAAGAAAATTTCCCGCTTACGAATTATCCGCAGGTCGGGGGTTCGATTCCCAGGTGGGGGCCCTCTCGGAGGGGTCATAATTTGGTCATACCTGCATTCTTATATCAATCATAGCGACACTTGACAAAAATAGGTGTCGGTGAGATCGTGCAAGCGGAAAGGGCGGATAGCGCTTTGAAAATCTGAACATTAAATGAGAAGCAGTTCAAATGAGATGTGACGTCACATGAGGGCAGTGGTACCTCAGAGTTACTGATCAAAAGGATCGGCGGTTCGAGCCCTAGTTCCACCAGGTTTCCATTATTGGGCCCTTGAGCAAGGCCCTTAACCCCGCCACTGTATCCTAGCTGACCCTGCGCTCTGACCCCAGTTACACTGGGATATACGAAGAAAGAAGTTCACTGTGCAGTAATACTGTATATGTGTGACAAATAAAGCCCTAACTTAACATAATGTCTTGGAGGAAGCACGTGATTAGTCTTCACCCCCCGGATTGGTAGGTAGCACTTCAATATTACAGTATATTTGAGTGGTATGGAGGTGATTAACATTCTATATATTTCTTATATAGCAAGAAATTTATTTAGCCACTTAAAGTCTATAATCAAAAATCATATGTACTAAATACACAACTGATGCTAAATTTAATTATTTAGATTCTTATTTTCTGTTCAGCTGTTTCGATGGAAATGAGGACAGTAGGGATGTATCATCATCATCATCATCATCATCATGTGTTCCCCCCCACCTCTGGTTCTGCCCCACATTCCCACTTGTGCATGTGTCTCTCTACGACTCACTAGGCTTGGCCAATGCCAGAGAGACACATTCTCGCCTCTGATGCCACGATGGGCACTGCCTGAAATGTCACCATCTGTCACCTTAGAGTGTGTGAAGACAAAATGTCTCCTCTTAGCAGCAGCTTAATGGAGCAGCTGTATGGGGAAAAAAAAAAGGTGTTCAGCTGGAATATTTATCAGATCGACTTGCTCCCTCTGTCCCGTTCTCCTCTCCGGTTTGCTCGCAGTGTTCATTAGGAGCCCTGTTATACAACCCCTCCTTCCCATCTTAGCCACAATAGGTGTCGCTTTAGAAGTAGCAGCTGACCCAACTCTCCAACAGTGACAAGCTTCTCAAAAAAAAAAAAAAAAATCCAATTTATTTCAGCATGAGCCAGGACTTTGGGCTGTGTGCTCTGATACTATCTGAGGCATGTCTATAGATAGAAAGAAAACAAACTTTCTGAGTTCTGGTTACTGTCTGGGCCTTTTTTTTTCCCCCTGCATGTTCATCCCGTTTATGTGAATTTTTTTTTATTATTATAATTTTTTTTGTACCAATAATTATGCTGCTTTACCATACAGACATTTCCAGGTCAGATGACATAAAAGGTACCACCCAGCCCATGTTGTTTTCTGTAAGAGCAGCTTTGACGATCCTTCCAGCTTTAAGGTTTAAATCAAATATATGCACGTATTCTAATATTGGACAGTTTCCATAGTAACCTCTTACACGGTAGACCTCTATGATGTATAATATTCAGCTTTAGGCAGACAAAAGTAACTCAGCTTCACACCTAGTATTAATTTAATGTGCTGAGTTATGAATTCATTTTTGAAGTGAATAATATGAGGGCCGTTCAAGTCAAAACGGGACTTAAAGGCATGGAAAAAAATAATAAATGAATGTTTACCAAAGACTTCAAGCACAGTATAGTGATGAAACTCGTCGCCGCAGTAAATTTTAAAGAAGGCATGAATGGCGAGGTGACTCTGAGCTCACTGTAGCTGTTCCCATAGACATTCAATAAGTAGAACTTGGAAATCGATGGATAACATGTCGCCAGCTTGGGGAAGAGACACATCTGTCTGTAAGAACTGTACATGCAATCATTCACCAACACCACTTGCACATGTTTGAGCCATTAAAGGAGTTCCTGGAAGGCCAGGGTCTCAGACGTAAAGCAGGCAGTCCGATCATTGTCCCGGCATAAGGAGAAAACATTCTGCCTTGATGGTATCCAAGCACTAATGAGACGCTTTGATGTGTATAATAGAGTAGCAGGGGATTATATAGGGGAATGTTATATTCAACTATGAAGTTTTCTTTTAAAGAAAACCTCCTAGTCGAATGTGCAATGGTATATATATATATATATATATATATATATATATATATATATATATACACACACAAAGTACTGTATATCGAATGTGCAATAGTGCTAACATGCCTTACATTAAGTAGGTGTGGCGCATATCAGCATAAGGCTCTCCTCAGTGGATTGACTTATCAAGTGTCCTCAGTGTATCTGTTGCATTATGTCCAACCGATTGTCTTGTCATGCGTACCCCATGGCCTATCAAGTCGTGTCTACAGTAATTTCCCTAGCTCTTCTAACTGTATTGCCAAGGTGCCATCAAAGAAGTCAAACATCATTAAGCCAAAGGGATGCAGCGCATGACAATGCTAATGCACTCATGTGCTCTTGTTACGGTGAAAACAGCATGCTTCATCCCTGCCAGGGATACATACAGCATTAACTCGCTGCCAGAGCAGACACGCAAATGGCAACCCAGCATTTCCACGCATTATTGTGCCGGGGGCTGGCAGCTTTAGATTAAAGCGGACGCTATTCTGAGTTGAAGAGTGCTACAAACATATCCCTCATGTGCAAGAGTACGATGAGAAGGGCATGGACATTTAGGCTTTCTAAATGCTGCATCTCATTTGTAACACGGCATCAATTTGTAGACAGAATAGCAAGTACGCCCTGCAGGAAATGGTGGAGAAATTTAGAAAGGAGATATCATGGGGGATGCAATCCTTAAGAACTAGGACTTAAAACACATATTGTGAATTAGCCTGGAAAAGTAGGCGAGGCAGCCGGAGACATGCGGGCATTTAATTTGGGATCAGGTACCCTACTTTGGATTTGGTTGCGAAATCACCTGGTACATGAAAGCAGCTCTTTAAGTTTGGATTCCAGAGAAGTCCAACAGCTCGAGTGAAGCCCAATAGACAAGCCGTTAGATGTCTGAAGGTTATGGGTGCAATAAAAAGTACACTTAATAATATATTTATATATATTTCATTTCATTCATCTTCAAAAATTTTATTTTGTTACCATCATGGTGGATCTCAGATGAGAGGAAATCTTGTTTCTCAGTACAAGAGAAACCAGGGATGCAGGCGCCACCACGCCACCCAGTAAACATACGTTTATTTGTATAAATTGGGATTTAGGTCATTACTTCTCCTACATGTCACTCACTCTCACTTCCTCATTGTCTTTACCACTTAATTCTGTATTCAGTGTCGCAGGGGCCACAGAGTCTATCTCAGGAGACTTGGGGCATGAGGCGGGTACACCCTGGACAGGGTGCCAATCCATTGCAGTGCACACACACACATTCATTCACACACTATGGGAATTTTTTTAGGAACGCCAATTAGCCTAATCTGCATGTTTTGGGACTGTCGGAGGAAACCAGACGACCCAGAGGAAACCCACCAAGCTCGGGGAGAACATGCAAACTTCATGCACACAGAAGTGGGAATCGAACCTGGCCAGGAATCAAACCCAAAGGTGCAAGGCGACAGTGCTAACCATTAGCTTTCTACATCTTAAAAAGCAAATTCAAGGAAGTATAATCATAATCAAACTCATCAACCATCATCCTTCTTTTTGCACTATGCTCTGAACATAAATTGAGGTCCTGCGAAATCCTCCCCAGGCTATAGATAGGGTTATTCCATCTGCTTCGTAAAGGTAGCCATATTTTTAGGAAAATGTCAAGCAGATGTGATATTAAAGACCTAAATATCCCCATTAATGAGGGTTAAATTTGAGCATACTGTATGATGGAATTGACAACATCAAATTCAAAGCCAAGGGAATATAAAAGCAAAGTTGATGGAGATGAGATTCAAAGAATCACTATATACGTTTTTGTGCTTATGTGGGACTCACACTCTAAATCTTGAAGTCTCAGATGGTGCCAAAACCTTAACCAATGCCACAGGGTACTTTTTTGCTTTTTTGTATCTAGTAAAAAAAAAAGAAAAATCTCCTACACCGAGCACTGGCTTGTCCTCAGGAGGAATGTAAATCTGACTTACAAAATACTGTGGTCAGGTACAACATGAGATGGTAAAGTTAAGAGCAACAGAAATATGAAGTAGCCGAAGTAAGGCAAGATTTTATTGAGGTCAGGAGTCATGCAAAAAGAAGGATTGAGGGATTCGTCCTTGGCGGAGGAGATGTCTTTTTTTTATATTCACACTGAAATATGGTTTGAAATCCTAAATATGATCAAAGATCGCTGTACACTGATGTGGTCTTCAAGAATGAAGGCAGACTAAATGAAGCTGCAGATCTATGGGCTTTGCTGAAGCAAAGAATAGAGCCGGGCTTATGTAGTGAGAAATAAAGGCCTCAGTGTATGACATTTAACTGCTTCCGTGGACAATATGGCATAATTGCAGAGCAAACAGACATCATGTGGAGACTTCACTGGCTGTGCGGTTCACGTGGCAGCTGCCTGTGACAAAGCCTGTGGTCATTAAAAGCAAGGCATGTCCAAATCGATTATTTAAAACATCATAGGTTTTACTGTATGTCTCAATCAACAATTTAGTTAAAGACAGTGGTGGACAAAGTACAAAAATCCACTACTGGAGTAAAAGTAGAGATAACTCAGGCAAAAATATTACTCAAGTAAAAATGGAAGTCTTTCATTTACATTTCTATTGAAAAAAAGTACAAAAGTACTTACAGTTAAACCTTGAATTGAGAGCATAATTGATTCTGAAAGTGTGCTTGTATATCAAAGCACTCATATATCAAAGTGAATTTTCCCCTTAAGAAATAATGGACACTCAGATGATTCGTTCCACAACTCAAAATATTCATACAAAAATAATTAATACAAAATGTAAAGTAAACATTTTGTAAAATTGTTTACAAATTACCCTGCAAAAATACAGACAAAGCAGTGTTTCCATTAGTGTGTATGTGTGTAAGTGATGCATAGGAATGACTATACGAGTGACGCACGCGCACTGAGACTGAGCATGAGAGACGATTACTCTTAATCCAGCAGCGCGTGAAAGAGAAGAACCATTGGCTCAGTTCTAATCACGTGACGCTCGGCAAACAAAGCACATGCGTACTACTCATATGTAAAGACCTCACTTATTACAAAATTTAGCTGGTCTTGCAAAAAGCTCGCAGACAAAGTTACTCGCACATACAAGGTTTCACTCTACCTTCAAATTTCTAGTAAATCACTTTAGCCATTAGGTCATAGTGAAATTCCTTCTCTTTCCTTCTCGCTCTTTTCCACTATCCATCCACATTGGACACATCCTGCTTTGTCACTGTCTGCAACCATCTCCACTTTTGATTTCAAAACACCTGCTACATGATTGAACATTTCACGGAATCATACAATTAGGTATAGTTGACAGCAGGTGGTAATATTACCATGCAACTGCTGGTGGTGACGTAACACAATGTCATGCACAAATGTAGTGAAGTAGAAAGTACAGATAATTATCAGTATTATTATAGGATGTAGTTGAGTAAAAGTAAAATGTATCCACTAATAAAGTTCAGATATGTAAAAGTTCTATAATTCTCCTGTATATAATTTGCCTATTTATTTGTTACTACAGTATGTAACTGATGATGCAATATAAAAAAAAAACTGAAAAGCAATTTGTCCCATCAAAAGAACAGAAAAACGGAAAAGAATTTGCTCTATGAAGAGATCACAATTTCACAAACTAGTTTCAACTACCTTCCTTTTTGATATTGTAGCTTATTGGTAATTTGCAAATTATTTAACGATCTTTCCATCATAGTCATTATTTATTTATTCACTTCACTATTTCCTAAAACTGTGGAAATTGTTACAGTACAAACTCATATGGAATAGTGCCATCTACAGTACTGGAGCACTCACATATTTAGTCCAACGCAAAACCACCAAGAATGCGAACATGTAAGCCTGTGCAAACAGTTTCATCTTCATTGTAAATGCCATCTCCGTGATTTCTGGCAGAAGCAAAAGAAGCACGAAAGGGGCACGTATGGTGATCTCGCTGTGAATGCTAGCATCTCAACTCTCAAGGAGCAATTTCTCACCCAGGGTGAAGTAAAGGAGAAGTTTGGTTTGGTGACAAACTTCTACAGTCTGTCACACCAGGAGCTGATGAAGCAGTGTGAAGCCCTTGGGAACAGACTGAGCTATGGGGGACAATATGACATAGACAGAGGAGAGCTGGAGAGGGATGCAAAAAGTAACTGATTTGTCATGCTATTTTAAGTGTGTTGCTTACATTTAAACATATTTAAAAACACATTGGTTGCTGTCGGCGTAAATGACATCTTATCAATATGAAGAGCATAAAGAAGCTTTATGGAAATAAACTCGTTTATATTGTTGACAACTTTGATGCATGTGTAACTGCTCATTTTTATTTAATGCTGGGCTTAAAGAAGACTGGGCAAAATTGTACCAGAATGGGCAATATATTCTCTTTTTACCTTTTTAAGAACTTTATAATATATATAATATTACATTCAATTTTTACATTTTGTGTTTTTATTTCTGTTTATCAACACTACCTCAGGGAAATCCAAGAAAGTTTGCATTTATTGACTTTTTTATTTTTATTTATTTTTTTTACTCTCTGTTTGAAATAATACATATTTCTGAAATTCAAGAAATTTAAGTATCTTGAGAATTTATGAATTACTAAGTAAATTTAATTCTAACTGTACTTTTTGTGTTGAGGTTACTGCTGTAATGAAGAGAAATGAACTGTAATTGGTTTTTCTAGCTTGCCCAAGGAACTAAATTGATTAGTTGGCTTTTTCAAAACTCAACTTTTTTAAACAATTAAGATGGACCATCTGATATAAATATATATCAGATGGTCCA
>JAQMYG010000021.1:9506326-9520452 GCA_030014215.1 Clariallabes teugelsi
AATTGAGGTCGGGAATTTACATCATTTAATGGTCGCGGGGCGGGTTGTAAAAATAGATACAGTGGTGCGGGGCGGGCTGGGGCGGGCCAAATAATTTCATAAAAGCGGGGGTTGGAAAAATACCCGACCCGTGCATCACTAGTGTGTGTGTGTGTGTATATATATATACTTAGGATAAAATTATAATTAAAAACTTTATCCTGCAAACACATTATCCTGCCATTTATGCAAGTTATTATAAGTCTTAGACATCTCCAAGATGTGTTTGCTAATATTCCATCAAGAGTCTGGAGCTTTAAATGAACTTCCCCAAAACATTACCTTGTTGTCAGCTGTCAGTTCATTTCTTCTGAAAGAAACTGGCATACACACTATTAGAGTGTCGATCTCCTGCAAAAGTGTGTAATGTTGACACAGTATATATACTACCAGAATAGCAAAATTCCATAAGAATAGACAGCATAACTGTTTAACTTAGTGCTGTCTTATTAAATCTCTGTCAGAATTCACAACCACTTCCGTATGAGCAGAAATAATACTCAACTATGAATACTTTTTTCTCAGTCGAGAGACCCGTTTCCAAAAACAACTGCACATCACAACTTCCTTTTTACTACTGAGAACACGTGCGGCTAGAGCTATGCCCCGTCGACACACGCAAACAAGTTTCAGTACTGTATATTTTGCCGCATAAAGTATTTCTGATGAATAAAACAAAAGCTTCTTGCCTGCCGTGCGGGAGGGCTGGGTTCCATTTCGCAGCCAATGCCCAAACCATAGCTACAGGATGTAGTGCTGGTCCCAAGCCCGGATTAAATGGGGGGGTTGCATCCGGCATAAAACCCGTGCCAAGGTGTTTGCGGATTAGAAGGTCCGGTGTGGCGACCCCTCGACGGGAGCAGCCGAAAGACCAACAACATTCCCAATGACGTCCTTAACATTCAGCGATATAATAGTGAAAACACAACTAAAAGAGAAGTCTAGATTATTAATTAGCACTTAGCTATTAACCTACCCATCATTTGCTCTTAAAAAAAGACCTAATGAAGATGTAGTTAAAACAAGATGGGGTTAAGATTGAGATTATCATTTTGAAATAACACACACGACAGATCTGTTGCTACTAAAAGCGAATGAAATTGGCCTTTCCTGCATCGGCATGCAAAACAAGCTAGTACTGGCAACATTAGTCTGACCTCATGGCCTACATTTAACAAATAAACTAAACAACACTTACACCTTCAGGATCTGATGTTGAACGATGGAGAGACGAGATTCACACACACAAAAAAAAAAAGAAAGAAAATACCTGTAATTGCTCCGATTGAGAAAGCAGTTTGATGTAAAATGTTTAAAACACAAATTGCTGTAATTCTCTCCATAGTCTAATTAAAATATATCTTGAAACGTGTAACCCTCGCAAATAACAGACAAATTAAAAGAACGGATTGATAAAGAAAAATACGAAAATGTAACAAAGAAAAACTGAATATTTATTTATTTATAAAAAAAATTTTTGCGTGTGCACAAATACTAGCCACCCATCAGATTGTCTGACAATGATTTACAAAAAGTGAATTTTCATAATGAGACCACTTTAAACAATAGCACCCCTGAATTCTCAAGCCTGATTAGCCAGATGTTCCTGGTTCATTTTCAACAGCTTCGACAGTTGTATAATCCACAGCACTCATTTACAGTAATGTGTTTGTTCTAATGCAACATAGTTTCTATATCTATTACCAGCTCATTCATAGAAACATGAAGGGCAGATGTTCCTCTTAATCTATGGTGAATAATGAGATTAATGAGACAAAAAAACTTTTCCGACCTTCTTATTATGATATGATCAAATTTTTGAATAAGAAGTCTCCAGTGTCAGTACACTTTATTCATAGGAAATTATTCCGCTATGTTTATATCAGTTATTGGGCCTAAAGCTAACCTACAGATCAATAGATAGGGTCGAAACCCATCACATTGCCCAAACACCCATTCATACACTGGGAAATTTGGAAATGCCAATCAGTCTACTTATGCCCCAAGGGAATAAAATAAAAGTTAAAAAGCTTACACAAAGCGGTGATGTACATTGAGATTACCGGCTGTGTGCTGTTTATAACTGAGGTTAAAACTAAGATGTCTGGAAGTGTGCATAAAGCTAAGCACCACTTATTATGAAGAAATGTATGCTTAACAGAAAAAAATTACAATATAACCAGAGAAATGATGATAAAAGTGAATTTAAATTATAATAGGGAAATCTGCAGAGATGAAAAGGGGGGGACAGGAAATTAGTCCATCCCTGGTGCGGAGTATAAATGATCACACGCGGAGACACTTGGTAGTTGGCTTTTGAACTTTCTATTGGACACTTTGTCAGGTTGTCTTAGAAATCATGGGCTAATACCCAAGTATGGAATTATTGTAATAAATTGTACTTGACTTCATCCATTCATAAGACTACAGACTCATTTATTTTACAGTTGTTTGCTTTCTTTGAATGTTATTTTTAAGATCATCACAAGTGGTGTCAGGCAATCGTTAGTTAATTGGAGGATCAGCATCAACTAGTGGGAGAGGGAAAAAAACGTCCCACTACAATGCCTTAGAACGTGGGTGGAAAACAGAGTGGAGCCTATAAAGTAGGGGTAGAACATGCAAAACTCGGAGACGAGATTCAAACCACCAACCCTGGAGGGGTATAAGGTAACAGTGCTAAGCAGTGAGCTACAATCCTGTACTTGCTAGGATTTATCTCTTATCATCTATACCGCCCTAGACGCAGGGGGCCTGGAGCCTATCCCAGGAGACATTGGGCACGAGGCAGGGTATACCCTAGATAGGGTGCCAATCCATCGACCAGTCACACACACTTAAACATTCGTTCATTAAGCACACACTACGGGCAATTTAGGAACGCCAGTTAGCTTCATCTGCATGTCTTTGGACTGTGAGAGGAAACCGGAGTAGCCAGAGGAAACCCACCAAGCACAGGGAGAACATGCAAACAGACTCGAACCCGGACCCTGGAAAAGCAAGTCGAAAGTCCGGGCAATAATAATAAGTCCATTTTGCATCAGTTCACATGATATCATTTATTATTTTCCTATACAGTACCACCATGCATATAACCATCTTCTTTCATTCCTTACATATCACACTTGGCCAGTGTTTCGAAATGAGTCATATTACTAAATGACATGTATAGTATTCTAGATCTAATATGCCCCACACAGTCCCTGATTTAGGAATCGGTGGTCTGCAAGCCGCACGTTTCACCTCCTGTGCTTATTACACGGTCATTGCCAGAACTGCACAGACCATAAAAGCTAAAGCCATATTTCAGACAGCGTCCGCTGGGAATAAGAGGCTGTACCACAAACCTTGCATAACCATTCCACTTTTCTTCCCTTCCTCCCTTTCCAAGTCACACTCCTTCAATCTTCCATAGCAAGCATTACTCAAAATGATGCAAGGGGGGGAAAAGAAAAAAAAAAAGAACAGGGATGAGGTTGATGGTGTTGAGAAATTGAGAAAGTCAGAGAGTGAGTATATGCTAAATAAACCGCTGTGTAGTGACAGGGGACTGAACCTCATTTGGAAAGAAACATGGAGTAAAAGGGAAGCATTGCCCAAAGCAGGAACATATATACACATATACACACACCACCCAAATGAAGAATGAAGACCATGAAGCTGAATCTCAATTACAAAGCTTTCAAACGAAACCTAATTTAAGAGATCTGGAGAGCCGCGTACCGTATGCTGCCCTCTCGCTGTCATACACGCGAACGACTATAAGGTGTTTCCAAGGGGAGCGAAAACACTATAAACACACACTCACCATAATCACTGTCCGCTTAATTCTTTCTCTTGCACCGCATTACACAAATAATGCGAAAAGCTGAGAGCCTCCTAACATTAGTGCTAAATTAAACCTCTGAATTAAAGTAGCAACTGGAGAATACAGTCACTGGAAAAGAAAGAGAACCGAAAGAGGAGTTTGAGTAAGAAGGCAGGAATAGAGCAAAAGGTGAAATTAAATAAAGCCCAGTGAGAGTTCCCCCCCCCCCCCCTTTTTTTTTCTTTGGTTTTGTATTTAATTGTTTTGTTCAGCAAAAAAGAGGAAGAGTGCACTAATGAAACCAGATTCTAGTCACAGAGCCCGAGCGCCTGGTCACAGCTGGCAAACGTGGAGTACCTGCAGATTTCCCATGGTTTTTTTTGTTGTTGTTGTTGTTTTTTCCCCTGTTCCTACAGTATTTAAGCCCTATTCGGTTCTGTTTTCATTTTGAGGATACTCAATATGGCAGTGTGTGTGGTGAGCACAGAAAGGGGTTACATTCAATTACTTACAATAAAATAAAATTAAATTCAAATTCAAATTTTATTTGTCACATACACAGTCATCCACAGTATGGTATGCAGTGAAATGCTTATACGACCGCCAGTGACCTTAAAAAATTAAAGCGTATACTGTACGTAAGAAATAAATATGAATAAAAAGAAATACGAAAGAAAAGAAATGTAACTAGTAAAATACACTGTACAAATAAGGGCATAATAAAAATATTACAAAATATAGAAATATAGAAGAAGAAAAAAACAGACATTTGTAAAAATTTGAAAGAGACAATGGTTTTGCAAATATGCATAAAACGTGACTTATTAAATTCAAATTTCCGCCACTGAAAATCGGTTTCAAGTCCCAAAAAAAAAAAAAAACACGGCGAAAATTTATGTTGCCCCGCCCCTCCCATCCTCGCGCAGCTCAGGTTAGGTTTTACTCATGCTGGAGCTGTTATCACGTGTCTGCCCATCAAATACAGTACAAAGCATGTCAGCGGTATGGAAGTATTTTAAAGTTTTAGATGAGGACACCAAAATTGCAATACGCAACATTTCCGCATTGCCCGATCGGCAGCGGTGTCGGAACAAGCGCAGCCGCACAACAACTAGAGACTTATCTAGCTGAACTACACATTGCCAGAAGCGACAATCCCCTTGACTACTGGCGCTCGAACAAAGGCCGCTTTCCATTGCTTTCATGGGTTGCACCCAGGTATTTATCAGCCCCAAGCACCAGCACAGACAGTGAGAGACTATTCAGTGCAGCTTCTCATGTTCTTAATGAGAAGGGGAACTGTCTCTTTTTAAAATAAAATATACTGTATATATATACAGTAAATATATATATATATTATATATATATACACACACAAATACAATACAAATACAGAGTAAGCGTGTTTTAAAATTTATACATTTCTTAAAGAAGCCATTTTCGGTGCATTTCAGCCAAGTGCATTTAATTTTGATGCATCACTAGTTACATTAGTGCAATACTGTATTTTAATCTTTTCCATGAAATGTTTATAAGTAAATAGTTGAAAATTTAATTGAAAGGCCTCCGAGTGGCACAGTGGTAAAGTGGAGGTCTATAGAGAGCTGATTGGCCGAGAGGAGGGATGAGAGGTACTTCGTGCTCCCACATTAATCACGGCTCTACAGCCAATCAGGGGCGCCTGTGAGCTCACGCAAGCGCAAGGAGTGGATAGGCTGAATGGTAGTAGTAGCCTTAATGTGGGAGCCCCCTAGTGACGGGGAGGAATTGTACACGACTAAATTAGGGAGAAAATCGGGGAAATTTTTTTTTATTGAACTTATAGCACTATTTCCTTAAACTTCCAATCAGACAACCATTGCTTGTAACAAGCCATTTTAATTCAGCAATATTTCAGCTTGCTCTTATTTTAATTGTGCTATTAACATTTTTGCACGGCAGTACATTTGGGGCAGGGCTTTCTCCGGAAGCAGCACCAATAGGCTTTCAAGGAGGCCAATAAGCTTACAACACCAAAGAATTCTGCAATTTTCAATCCAGTACACTTAGCGGTATGAAACAAATGGGACTGTTCCTCACAATACAGTAATAAACACAGACAACTGCCACTCTGGTCCTACAGCCCTGCAAAGTAGCTCTGCTGCTCAACAGGTCAATTCATGTGGCATCATATTAGTGTCTCTTTACTAAACACACAAAAAATATATATATATGTATATATTTTTTTTACTCATCAGACTTCCATCAGGATCACAAATGAGCTCTCACAGACTGACAATGTACTACAAAGCCAGACCAATCAGAGACTGGAAGGAGGCCAATTCTGATTGGCTGGTTCTGATTGACATGGCGACATCCAATCAGTATTTACTATCATCCAGCATTTCTTTTTCATCTGGGAGATGTTGAGAAAGATTGAGGATTTGAGCGAGCCAAGATACGTTTTGAGCATGCACATGAGAGAGTTTTAGCGAGCAAAAATTATTAATACTATTTCGTAGGCTTGAAAATTTTTTTGCTTTCAATAATGACAGACAAACTTAAGAACATGGCAGAGCTTGTAAGCGCGAGTGCACGCACACAATACACGGAGTAGATGATATTAAAGCATTGAGCATATCTTGTAATCTCCTTCAATTGTCTTCTCTTTTTATATTCAGCGGATCATGGACATGACATGATGTTAAGCTCCTATTTGTATCACTTACCCAGACAACCACTGGCTTATGAAAGCGGAGGAGAGGAAGCCGTGGAGGCTCCTGTGCCCATGGTAGGTGAAGGGAGTATATTTGGTATATAGTGGGGCAGGCAGAGCATCTCCCCAAGACTAGACCTGGTTACGATTTGGGAAAAGCTCAGGACTCTGGTGACTTATTATTAAACCTGTGTGACCAACCACTACCTAGTATTCTACTTTAAAATGTCTCGACTTCAGCAGTTGCAGCAAGGAACCTCGATATACTGTACACTACACTATGCATCACAGTTATGATGAAGTTTTAATGTCCAAAAAAAAAAATGTCTTTCTACAGAAACTTTTCCCAGAAGAGTTGTGACTTACTGTAGGCTTAAGATATGCAGTAATGCATTTCCTTAGATACGGTACTTTTTTTTTTGTGAGAGTACAATGAATTTCTTTTGGCTTTGTAATGAGGAACCCCTCAAGCTTTATGCATCATTACTATTCATCATCTGTGGGCCTATGATGAAGGTCTCAGTCACATTGTCACGTCTTTCTTCAGTAGAGCAGACTCCACTTACCAGTAACCAGATTTTAATTGTCTTGTTTATAGGGGCAGGACACCAACTTTACAACCCACACCTCCAATCTCACCTTACTATTAACCCTCCAATCAGATTTTAAATGGAGTCGTCGTTATCCCAGAGATTTGGAGAGTATTTTTTGAGGCTATGAATGTTTAAACAGTTCATTAAGTATTAATTGTCATGAATTCCCCCTCTCTTTTGTTGTGGTCATGAGGTCCGTGTACGCTCTGTTGTTCAGTCTTGTCTCCACCTCTGCCCTATCATTGGTGTGTCCAGCTCTTGCTTGAACATGTTTCTTTTTATACTGTATATACAGTAGCTTGCAGCCAAGTTTTATCAGCATTATTGGGTTTTACAAGCTACTTGTTATATCTGTATATATTTGGTATTGCTTTAATTGCCCTTAATTGTCTTGAGGAATAGTTCTCCAGGCTTTCAGAAGGACATTTTGACATTTTAATCCTGTCCCTGTTTCAAACCCGCAGTTTAAGAGGGTTTTTCGCCACACAGTGACCTATGCATCATTCAAAAACATCTAACTTAAGGCACGATCCAGTGGGAAACACTTGCAGATGGTGATGATAATCAGATCGGTGATTAGTACACCAGTGATTCTGAATGCTGAGTGGTTGGAACAGACGAGAGGGGAAATGAGGTTGCTGCTGAGGTTGTTACAAAAACTGCCAATCTTAGTTTTTTTTTGTTTTTTTTTTTGGCACTTTGCAGCCTGTCATAGCACAACATTGTTGCAGAGAATTTTACAAAGTACTTTATATACAAATACGAGGGGGGTTCATGTCAAACCAGGATTAAGTGTTTCCTTAATTGTTTTAGCAATGTATACACTATATATAGTATGTACACCAATCAGCTTTGACCTTATGACCACTGACAGGTGACTTGAAACACACTGATTATCAATGATTAAACTGGTGACAGGATCTTGGGCACCCAATGGTTACCCATGACCACAGGGACCAAAGGCCAGCCTGTTTGGTCTGATCTCACAGAAAAAACAATGCAGAAATCATTGAAAATAGTCAGTGCTGGCCATCATAGAAAGGCACCTGAACACCAATGCACCAAAGCCACATACCTAGGTCATCGACCGGGCATCCCATATCCCGTTCATATCAGTTTTATGCCTGACTGGTGTGTCGTACATCAAAAAACATTATATATGTGCATTTGTAAGACACTGAAGACCTAACGTTGTAAGATAACTTGGTTGTCTTATTGGTTATCTTACAACTGCATTTATAAAATGTTTAAAATTTTTCATGCATGCACATTTTAGTGAACATTTTGTATTACTTCAAGTCAGAACATTTCATATTCATGCATTCTTGCAATCAGATTCAGACACAGATTTTCTCTTTCTCTGCCCTATCACACTGTTTGTCGCACGGCAACCCACACCTCCTTTCTTACAATATCCTGTTATGCAATGTAAAAGGTTGAAGCCAATTTCAGCAGTACACAAATATGGAATAGATTGCTTTTAAAGTTTTTGCTGCGACTGTGTAAAGCGGTATTGAGTAGGATGCATGTCGAGATGGTAGTAGAGGTTGTTGCTTAAAAAAAATGTACATGCATGATGTGAGAAGACTGCCAAGATCGTTCTTCAGCACGATTGGATTGATGTTTCTGCACCGAGCAAAAAAAACAAAAAAAAACAATTGCCTCTCTTATCTCGTTTTCTCTTCATCTCTCCAGAGATTCAAATGTCAATGTTGTGCAAAAATCACTCAAAGGATATAAACTTTCATTATTCAGAATTTACTAAACACAGAAGCAAAATGGGCATAGAAAGTAGTGAATTAAATCAATAATCTACTCTCTCTTTCTTTCTCTCTCTCTCTCTTCTACCCTAAACACAGTTTATTAAGGGACATGTACAAGGAACATTTTGAAGCGTGACCTCGCACAGATATAAACCCCTACTCCTCCCAGATGAGCTCCAGGGGTCATACAAAGGTCAAATCCAAGCAATCCTGATCCATCATTCAATCGCAGAGACAAACCTGGGTTACTGAAGTTTGAGCTGAATGAGAAATTCTACTTGGAGTCCATAAAGCATGTGACCATCCACATTACAAGTCTGTCTACATTCCAAATTTACGGCCCAGTCCTCACCAACTGTTCGGCAATAAGTGAGTAAACAAAGTAGTTGCCATAAAACCTGAAGTGCCACAAGATGTTAAACCTTCACTTTACTCTGATCAGGATCGCTGTGAATCTCTGTGGAGGCCACTTCGCGAAACTCAGCCTGGATGGGAGACAAGTACACTGCAGCGGAGACAGATCCATTTTATTTTTTCTCAGATGCATTATGGGACTTAAGCTCTAAAATACTCACAAATATGCATGAATCAAAACTGGATTAGTTTAAAAGGTCAAACAAGAGGATTAAGTATGCATGCCAAAATTAAATTTAAATAATACCCAATAGAAACTATCATATATAAAAGAAAAGCTGGAGTAATTAAGAGTCTCTTTCTCCTGCTTACTGTATCTTCTACGTCTTCTGTAAATGTCAATCAGTTTTACACCTCCATTCATGAGTGTAAGACGACTTTATCAGAAGTCTTGATTTGACTTGAACATCCTTCATACTTTACTATTTTTTGTCTTTAGCAGAATGAACTTTTCTGAGTCAGTGACATGGTGAGACATCCTAGATGCCCAAAATATTGTACTTCTTCTTTCTTCCAAATGATAATCACTCACTGATCATCTATACCACTTAATCCTGTGTACAGGCTGGAGTCTATCCCAGGAAACGGGACAAGGCAGGGTACACCCTGGACAATCTATAATATGGCAAGCACACACCCTTGTTCACACACTACAAGCAATTTTGGGAATGGCAAGTAGCCTAATCTGCATGTCTTTGTACCTGGAGGAAACCCACCGAGCATGGGGAGAACATGCACACAGAGGCAGGAATCGAACCTGGGACCTCGAGGTGCAAGGTGACAGTGCTAACCACTAAGCTACTGTGCTGCCTTCAAATGATAATTAATTAAATTATTTACTTTTATTTATTAATTATTTTATATGTTTCAGGGCATTGGTGGCTCAGTGGTAGATGTTTCGTCTGCCATGCGGAAGGTCCAGGTTCGATTCCCAGCTAGTGCCTAAACCCCAGCCAGCCACTGGATGAAATGCTGGTCCCAAGCCCAGATAAAATGGGAGGGTTGCATCAGGAAGGGCATCCGGTGTAAAAACCTGTTCCAATGTGAGGACCGTATAGTCCACTGTGGGGCGACCTCTTGCTGAGAGCAGCTGAAAGAACAACAACAACTTGTTTCCAAAGACAGTCTAGATAAAAGCTGAAGCTGGTAAAGGTACACTTTGGTTGGTACACTCAACCAAGCTCTAATACTGGGTAGTGCCTCAATTCTTCATGGCATTAATTCTCCATGATGTTGGAACCGTTCCATTTACAGGTACATGCTGTAAGGATTCTGCAGATTTTTTTAATGTGCAATTCCATCCTGCAAATCTTCCATTCTACAGTACCACATCCCAAAGGGGTTCTACTGGATTCAGATCCGGTGACTGGGAAGACCACTGAAGAAGAAAGAACTCATTCTCATGTTCATGGAACCAGCTTTTGATGACTTTTGCTTAGTGACATTGTGCATCATAATCATGGAGGTAGCCATTAAAAAGATTGTTGTAAATTGTGGCCATGAAAGGTTGCACATGGTAAGCAACACTACTTAATTAGGATGTGCCAGTCAAGCAATGATTAATTAAGCAATATCAAACAAGAGTGAGTGTGAGCTATGGCTCGACTGGAAGAGTTGTTGAACGACTGTATGTATAATTAACAGGAGTGAAAGTAGTTTTAAATTTTGTCTTGTACTATGCAGCCAAAAGGTGAGAAGAATAAACCATGGAGGTGATGGACAGTCCAGTAGTTGACGTACTGTAAGATTCTCCTTCTACTTTAGAATATCAGCTCCATTGAACTTGAATAAGCACCCAAATAGCACCAAATGGAAAACTAGTGCACTAGAGTTTACAATCCATTGTCACATAGACCAAGTAGGGCCCTTAATCAGGGGCTGGACAGCAATTTGGAAATCAGCCTTGTATTAGGAGCTGGTTAGCTTTGTAGCCGTAGCTGACTTAGTCAGCTAATTAGGTGTCCAAGGCACCCTAGAGATTGGTGTGCGTGAATGATCAGCAGTTATGGAAACAACATGACACATGTGAAATCACTCAGATTAATTAATTTTTTTCTACATTCTAATAGTTGATGTGAACATTACCCGAAGCAGATGCCCCGTTTATACACAATTTTATGCTTTTCACTGCTGCCACATTATTGACTGATTAAATAGATAATTGAATAAATGCATACTGTAGGTCTACAGATTTGCTAAATGAAAAATTGAAACATGGCAAGGATGTTCAAATTCATTCACCACATTTTTATTCTAAGAAGATCAGCCTTTGCATCTTTTCTCTTCAGCTTCGGTGAAACCGAAACTATTATCCCTGAAGAACATTGTAGAATATGAAAAATATAGTGACCGTGCAGGATTATTTTTGTGTCTCTATTACAAAATTTCATGGCTTCTTTCGGTGTAACAGTGGACAGGTTCTGTCACTCAGGCTGAGAAATGTGAGAAGAACCACAGCAGAACATGTTCATTTGTGAAACATACTCATGACACTTTTCTTTCTTACTCACACACACACACATGCACACACACACACTTTCCATTACCAAAGGTGAGCCAATGTCACCAAATCCCAACTCGGAACTTACATCAAATAAGACCAGTTTCTATTCTCAAGGCTGTCAGCAAGCCAGGAGACCTGGTGATCCATCAAATGAGAGAAAACAACGTGCTTGGGAGAGTCCTAGCCAGAGAGGGAGGATTAAAAGGATGGAGTAGGGGGGGAGGATACGAGCCTCGTGGCCATGCCTTTATCGCTCAGTGCAGAGAGGCTGCTCCATGCCGTGCTCACCACTGACCTGAGGATGAATTTACGGCAGCATTTCGATCCATAAGTGTGGCCAGATCGGCCCGAGAGATAATATGAGGGTCTCTTTTTCAACTGCTGTGCTGTCAGGATTTGTCAATATGGCTCCATCCCAATCCCATTCACGCTCACTGAGACAACTCCTTAGTTTTCACAGCACAGCAGTGATACTGTAGAGAGTGGCACTAAATTAACCAAACTATTATATTTATTATATTTATATTATTAATCGCCTGGTGCTACATTGTATAATCCATTGCATGTTTAAAAAACTTCCTGTTTAACCATATTTGTTGGGTCACATGTAAAAGTCTGATGAAGCGAGATCAGGGCCCGTATTCGCAAAGGTTCTTAGAGTTCTCTCAGAGAGCTCCTATGTTAGCTTAAAAAGTCCTAGCTGGGAGTTCTAGACTAAAAGTGATTTAGGAAACTTCTCAGTACTCTCTGATTAAGGCGAGTACAAAAACCTTTATCTTATTGAGGAGGTGTGCTTGACCCCGTTGCTAGGGAGATGCAAAAATTCAAGGACTGTAATTAGTTGATAAAAAAACGACCTCTGCAAAGGTCTTAAAAAGCACTTTGTGAAAATAGAATATATGATAATAGAATAGACCGTGAAATTATAACGTGTGTATATGAAGAAATTGTATAATTATGGCTACTAAAGGACACATTATGCAAAGTTTCTGTTATAGGCTAAATATCTTACAGATAATTAAACAGCCACATGTTGAAAATGTGTCTACGTTTGAAGCAACAAATTTCCAAACAGTAGTAACTATATTTAAGTTCTTATATTTATTTACCATACTGATTTTATTACTTGTAATCCATGTTAGATTGATAGGAGCAAAATGGCTCAGCTTTTTACTAATTTACATGATTGCAGGACAGTCTATTTAAGTTGCACTTTTGGATGGTATGTAGTCAACAATCCAAGAGAAATGGAAGGGAGTAAATCAACAAGAAAACCAAATTGGACAGAAGAGCAGTGTTTACTTTTAGCTTTATTTTTAGTGTTTGGACAATATTTCTTCTTTCCACCATTTTGTCCTCTGCTACACAAATTCTCTAGCCTCTTAAAAACGGGCCCAGGACTATAGGGAGGATGTTTTAACGGCTCAAAACAACGTTTTTGCAAAGTTGACAGTGTTGGCAGAAGTGTGCGGATGTGCATTGTCATGCAAGATCATGACCCTCTTGCTTAGCAGTCCTCTGTGTTAAATACAAAGTTTAGTCTTCAGCTCTTCAATAAGCAACTCACTGTAACGAGCACTGTTGATTGTTGAACCTTTTTCCTGATAATGTTCCAATACTGGCCCTTGAGAATCCCAGAAAACTGTAAGCATTGATTTTTCAGCTGATGGTTGACTTTTGAACTTTTCCATGATCGAAGATTGAGGATGTTTCCATTCCATACTCTGTTGTTTACTCTCAGGCTCATAGTGATGAATCAATGTCTTATTACCAATAATGATTCTCTTTAAGAAGCTTTCATCTTTCTTACAGTATTTGCAGATATCCAAACACTTTCTCCATACTGCTCACAAAGTCTTCAATAAATAATGGCATCATCTATTTTTGCTCGCACCACAGTTACAAATGAACAAATGCAACACGTTCGCATCTGGTCAACAAAATGTTTAATAAAACCAAAGTGCGGATCATTTTTGACTCACTCTTCTACAGTAAATTGCTGATCTTACTCATTTTTTTCCAGAAATATGGGTGGGAAAAACCTGAAAATTAGCAGGAAATCCTTTTTAAGATCTCAAACTTGGACGGTTCCGGTTCCTGCTTTCTGATTTGCTAGTAAAATGTGCTTCCTCCAAGGGGTGTTCATGTGCTATTCATTTAAAGCTACAGACCACTGACACAAACAGAAAGTGTTTGGAAATGAAGTGAAACAGAAAGCAAATCAAGCATACCAGTATGAGGCGCCGTATAGGGCTTAAATCAAACTTCACTCACACAACTACATATGAAACACTTGCATACACATATATGA
>JAQMYG010000021.1:9531977-9545926 GCA_030014215.1 Clariallabes teugelsi
GTAAATGGTCATGAAAATAAAGAAAACACATTGAATGAGTGAAGGTGTGTCCAAACTTTTGGCCTGTACTGTACATATACACAGACCCAAGGTGGGAATCGAACCCAGAACCTGGAGGTGCAAGGCAACACTGCTATCCACAAACCCATAATGTGCCATTAATGATGCCATAACACATTGCATACTAGTTAGTTGACTGCATATACATGTAGTACTTAACATATTGCAATGGTGCAATTGGGTAAACACTTCATATATTTGTTCCACATATCATGCATGATGCTTTGGTCAAACACGATATTACTATTTCTTTGCTATAAAGTAATCTTAAAGCGTCGTCTGAAGAAAAATTAATTGTCCTGCTCACTAATATTTTTCAGATATTTTCTGATAAATCGTTGTCCCTGCAGACTAGAGGTCACTGTGTCTTTCCTTCAGGCATTGTGCAAACAATTACATTCAGGTCAGTGGCATGTCTTTACAAATTCACTAAAGATTGATAATGTACTGTAATAATCTTGCAAGTCAAATTCCCAGCTATCATAATGCGTTCTGGTTGGAGGTTAACCTGGCAAGATTCTCATACTGTAACTGAGGTCTGAGAAGCATACACTGTAAATGAGACCTAAACTTAATTCTCATTTCAACCGTGACCAATGGGAAACACTTTTACTATGTTGCTGTTGTTGTCTCAGTTTATTGTATAACACTGAAGATCGTTCCTCACTTCGCAGCTTTCATGTAGCCAACTCAGGCTCTGTTGCCATCACTTTAGTCAGACACATACTGTAGGTATGAATAGATTAAATTCAGAGAGATTCATGAGTCTGCGACGTGAGCCAAGGAGCTTTTACATTTGCATCCACCTGCATATTTTCAAATTGGTGCAGAAGATACAAACAGTAGAAGTGCAACATGGCAAGGAGACAAAAAAAAACACACAGAGAACGAGAACCTAACATGCTGTAATGACAAGGGCATTTAAAAAGTAATAATTTAGAAGCTCTGTTTAAGCATATTTTACATACACGCCATCATGTTAATCAAAGTCGCCGCCTTCCCTAGAGCCTGGCAGCGAGCATAGCAGTGTAAGTAATGCTGTACGTTTCCAAGTGTATACCCGCACAGGATGGTCTATCGAGAAACACTATAACATATAATAATCCCACATTATAAAACAGTTCATGGGTGATATTACACTCTGTAACCTACTGCACCACATGCTCCAACATCCCTTTAAATCCACACTTCATGAATATTCTAAATGCCATAAAGCATAGAAGTGAAAAGCGTGTTGGATTAGTGCACTGAACTTTAAAAAAAAACTGGTCAGTGGCCCAAAAAGAGCGTGAGAACACTTATCATTCACTTTTCCTAGGTAGGCAATCAACTACTGTATTAGCGCATGTTTATGAAAATATGATCGCCACCTCTATATTCAGTCTGTATAAGTTGTTTAAACCTGGTTGTCTTACACAGTTAACATTTTGTTCCTGGCAGAAACGCACAGGCTTGGCTGATACATCGTCTTTGGCTTCAAGCCATCTTAGCGGGGAGGAGAGAGGATATTTTTCTCCTCGCTTAATTGCGAATGATTTAAAATCTGTCTGTGCTTTGGCTTGGTCATAGCTATACAGCCAAAATAATCATAAACACCAATGTACTTTTAGTGATTTGGCAGCTGCTTTGACGCAAAGCGGCTTAGAATTGAGGTTACAGTGCGTACCGAGCTCAAGTCAAAGCTCAAGTCTCCAATCACGGCATCAAGTCACACTGTTCATGTCACATGTGACTTTTTATTCAAACCCTTGTTATTACGAAGAATTTATTCAGATGCATTTTCATATATCTCTCACTCTTACTCACTTATTCTCTATACCCACTGCTTATCCCATCCATGGTCGCCTGGAGCCTCTGTCAGGGGACTCTGTGATGAGGCGGGGTGCCAATCCATTGCAGGGCAAAAGCACTCTATGGGCAATTTGGAAATGCCAATTAGCCTACTCTAAGCTAATACTCAATTAGCCAGAGTACCCAGAGGGGAGAACATGCAAACTCTACGCACACAGACCCAAAGGCAGGACTCGAACCCTCGACCCTGGAGGTGCGAAACCATAGTGCTCACCACCGCACCACTGTGCTGCCTCAACCAACTATTAGTAGTAGTAGTAGTAGTAGTAACGATTACACCGCATCTTAAATGATTCACATCATATTCAAATATAGAAGAGTTTATAAACAGATGAGTTGAGCTACACAAAATATTTACATAATATTAGCATGGCTAACATTATAGCGTGGTATCACAAACATAGCCCCGTTTTGCTGGAGATTCTTGTATCTCTTGTCACTGTGCATAGCCAACAACCGCCTACTTTCACAGAAAGAGGCAATTTGAATCACACTGCAAGCCCTCAACCGCAGGCCTTTTCCCAGAGTCTGCTGGCAAACACGCAACGGCTTCTTGCCGCTCCCTCACCAGCCACTCTAATAGGAATACACGTCCACCGGATTCATGCAATTATCTAATCAGTCAATTACGTGGCAGCAGAAAATTGCATAAAATCATGCAAAGGCAGGTCGAAAGCGATTGGTCAAAAGGGTCAAACGCTGTTTATGATCCGAGTTATTTTTCAGTTAAATATCAGAAAAATGTGATCTAAGTGAAAAAAAAAAAAAATGCATCCACTTGGTGGCATTTTTACAGGAGATTACAGTAGATGTTCTGATTTGTCCAAGCAGACAGGAAGCCTACAGTATCCACTCACACCTGTGATGAGCAGAAAAGCATTTCAGAACACATTAAACGCCAAACCATGAGATAGATTTGCATAATTTAGTCGTGGCCAATTCCTCCCCGTCACTAGGGGGCTCCCACATTAAGCTACTACTACCACTCAGTCAGGAGGGCCGAGGACTATCACGTGTTTCCTCCGAACCACGTGACGCCAGCCGACTGCATCTTTTCGAACTGTTCGCTCATGCACCGTTGGGGGCGGCGTAACACACTCGGAGGACAGAGCTAGCCGCTCCTTCCGCTGGTGCGAGCTCACAGACGCCCCTGATTGGCTGTAGAGCCGTGATTAATGTAGGAGCACGAGGTACCTCTCATCCCTCCCCTCTGAGAGAGCTCAGCCAATCAGCTCTCTCTAGACCTCCGACTGTGAGAGGTTAAAGCATCACCTGGGAATCAAACTCTACCAATCGCACATTACCACTCGGAGGCCCCGTATAATATATTTTTACTAAGTGCAATCTGAGACTACATGGGGAATGGAGAATAAATGGAGAATATCTCAGAGGACTTGGGGCATGAGGTAGGGTACACTTTGGACCCTGTGCCAATCAATCACAGGGCACAAGCTCTCACACGCTTACTCATTAAACACTACAGGGAGTTTAGAAATGCCAATTAGCCTGCTCTACATGTCTTTGGACTGTTGGAGGAAACTGGAGTACCCAGTGGAAACCTACCAAGCACTGCGAGGACATGCAAACTCCATGCACACAGACCCAAGACCACAGAGTACACTGTGCTCAACTACGCACCAGCCTGCCACCGGTGTGAAATATAATTTATTTAATTAGATATATAGACTTTGCACCAGAGTTTACTTCAGCTTCTCTTCTCTTTGCATGACTATTTGTAGAGAAAATGTATAAGGGAAAATTCATAAAACGTACTTCTATATATAAACATGAAGGACGACGTTATAAAGTTGGGTGAAAATATGTGTTTTTACGACAGACCCAACTTTTAAAGTAAAGAGTAAGAAGGTCTCTCTCCTACCTGTCCTCCCCAAAAATGAATAAATAAAAATATTATTTAAAGAGAGAGAGAGAGAGAGAGAGAGAGAGAGAGAGAAAGCAGACTAGAAAAGCCACATTTATTATTCATGTGGAGTTTTCTGAAGATCAGGGCAAAGGCGTGACAGGTGTGCTCAAGCTGTCTCCCTCAAGAGACAATGGTTATTCCAGATGAGAGAGAAGGAGCATGAGAGTAAAAAGTTATCCTTGGCAAAAGAAGGAGAGTACTAGGGCATTTCGAGGTGATAGGGATACAATGGAAAATGCAACAAAAAAAAAAAAACGAAGAAAAAGCGTTTTTTTTTTTTTTTTTTTGGATGCAAAATGCCAACTTTTATTTTTACGCTGTTGATACAGACAGCCTTTTCAATTAGAACCAACGACTTGCTTTTTTTGGTCACATCCTCTTCCCTATGGGGAACCTAATCAAAGAAAGCAGAAAGAAATCAGTATATTTCCCTTTCCTCGCTTTTTATTTCCTAAATGCCTCATCAGGAATAAACACTTACGCTGCCAGCAGGCAACAGGAAAACACAGATTACATACAGTACAACTCTGTTCGGAGTCCACTTTTGTTAGGAGTTCCATGGCTTTTACCACTTACAAGAGTCAAATCCAGCACTAAAACTGAGCTTTTACTGATGAAAAGAATATTTAATCCAACAATAAAAAAAATATATACACAATATGTGGCCATGTAAGATGTTTGGTGTCTCTCTTTCATTTCTGCAGTGCAGTAAATAATAATGTGCGGCACGATGGCTCAGTGGTCAGCACTGTCGCCTTGCACCTCCAGTTCCCGGCCAGGTTTGATTCCCGCCTCTACTGTATCTGCATGGAGTTTGCATGTTCTCCCCGTGCTTTGTGGGTTTCCTCTAGGTACTCCGGTTTCCTCCCACAATCCTAAGACCTGCCGATTAGGCTAATTGGTGTTCCCAAATTGCACAATGAGTGAGTGAGTGAGTGATTGAGTAAATAATAATGCAAGCAACTTAACAAGAAATTAATGATCTCATTCTTAGTCTTATCTAATCTAGTCTAATGGGTTATCTTTTTTTTTTTTCCCTCCATAATGTCTCATCAGATTAAACCAATTAAGCTCAACTACTGTTTAGGAAAATACAAATAGTCTCCAAATTACAATGGCTTCACATACGTACAATGTTTCGACTTTTTACAACAGTGAAACTGCAATACATTGAGTAGAATGCTTAGAATTTTGAGTTTTGGTCTTTCCATGGGTGATCGATACACCGTGCAATACTCTGGCATGATGCTGGATGGCTGTATCGTCTTACCTGCTGCATTACCATATGCCTTGTGCTTCCTATTCATATTATTTATATCCTATATACCGTATTAAGCGGTATATACGAATGAGTGAGTGAGTGAACCTAATGCATATCATTTAAGGTGCTAATCCTCTTCTAGGAGCACCCTGGGATGGAGCGCACCACCTGTACAGTGTACTTGTGCATATACTGTAGTCTGCTTGGAAAAGAGTACATCATATTGAGTTATCCTTTTGGCAGCTAGAGACTGCAGTTCATGCTACAGGTGACTTTTTCTCACAACCCTATCTCATACTTTGCAACTGTCGGGAGTCTGTTTTTCTCCTATATAGTGAACATTTTTCCAAGAATATGTTTGCTAGTTTTTTCCCTGGCAAAAATTGCAGTGTTTTTTCTTTTTCCCCTGCACCTCTTAATTTAGCTGGATTCCCCTTGGATTCCCACTTTGTTTGGAGTCAGTATTGCCTCCACACCAGTTTGTTGTTTTCTTTATACTTAAGTTGGATTGCCAGCTATGGTTCAGCAGTCACAAATAACTATGTGCCCCTGCAGCCAATGTCTGAGGGCCAGTTGTTTTTGTTTGCTTTTAGGCATAATTAGCCCACTTTTTATAGAAAAAGAAGAGAAAAAATGGCTATCGAATGGTATGTATGATAACAGAGTCTAAACACATAAATTAAACCCTGAATGCAGCAACATGTAAAAACTACTTGTCTTTTTCCAATATTCCAATGAACTTTGGGGAGAATTGTAAAAAAAAAAAGAAAAAAAAAGTGGGAATTCACTGGCAAGTAAATATAATTCAGGCATATTAGTCATTTTGTGCATCCACCAAAACTAGTATTATTTGGTTGAAGCCATATAGCAGGTATTGCCAGGTTCTTGGTTTACCCTTGGTAGTTAAGGTCTACTATATGATAGACATTATCACTTTAACCAATAAACTGCATGGACGTCCATGGACTATTGACAGAAAAACCTGTTCAATGGCGGCAGCAACACTTTGCTGGGCTGGAACAAAGAACCACTCGTGTCAGGGGCTGTGGGCATTGCTGGGAAAATAGAGACATACACAGACATATACTGTACAGTGACATAGTGTCGTGACTCTCTAGTCTATGGAAAACAATGCCAATGCTTAGGAGGTTCAATATTGACCCGGCACTAGCACCAGTTATCTGGCACCTGGTTCACTTTGGTAGAAAAGGGGTTTTATAGACACCCCTATACTGGGACCAAAAAACAACCTTGAGATTTGGCCTTGGGTCAGCCCACGTCTGGGGACAGGGGTTGGGTATTCAACTCACCTCAGTACAATAAGTTAATCATGATGTACATTCAACAGCAGGCTAGATAAGTAATTAGTAGTTTTTTTAGTTTTAGGATGCTAATATACCTCTCTACCATAACACGATCAATACATTATTACTAATAATATTAATGAATAGTGTTAGGATGTTAGTAGTCTTTATTGGTTCACTAGGCCTGGTACACTAGTAATCAGGGATGGACTGTAGGGCAAGTTAGGCAGTCTAATATTGAACTGAATTAAATTCCTTTATTGTCATTGTACAGTGCAGTACAATGAAATCCAATATACATACATGTATATATACAGTATATTGCAGCTATTTTATATTGCAATTGGCTCAGGTTGTGCAATATTACGGTTCTAGTGCAAAAAGTTTACATTAAGGTACATTTAATTGTCAATGCTATTTTTAAAAAAAATCAGAAACACTTAATGGACTGATTAAGTGAGTTTATGGCCCTTGGGATAAAACTGTCTCTTACCTTAATTTTTCTCCTTGAATTAGCCCAGAAGGCTAGAATGGTTTAATAATCAGAGCGTCTGCGTACACACGTCTTTCAGCTTTATTATGCTTAATTACTAACACCCCTCCTCCCAAGGGGTTCAGTAAAGTAAAGTTCCGCTCTGCAACTCTCAAAGTTACTAAACTTAAAAAGGGATAAGATTAAAATATTCTGGGCTAAAGCCCAAGAAGATCGGACCAAACAACACCAGTGATGTACTGTAGCATCTGACATCTGACAGTTTGCTGTCAAATTAAGCTGTCATCTATATATACAGTACAGTATATGGTTTTGGTCTAAGTAATTTACAGGAGGTTTTTACAGGAGGGGGTTTTTACAGTTACTAATCTGGGTTAATCACTTAAGAGCCACAGTAATGTGGATATCTATCCATTCATCGATTTTTGACTATGACAATTTATATATGCGGGTGCACTAATTGGATCATAAAATAGCATTTGTTCATAAATTAATGATCATAAAATGATCATAAAGTAAAATTTGAATTTGAATTAAACAAACACCCCACAATCCAGTATATGACGGCCCAAATCTAGATGTAACTGTAACTGTTATTTCCCCTTCATTGATCAAGTTGGTGTTGGCTGGCTAGTTTTACGTAGCAGTTTTTCAATTTCAAAATCCATCTTAGAGTAAGACGAAATACAGGAAAAGTTACTCCGGCGAGGGCAGAGAAAACCTGAACTTTCCCAGGGGAGTTGGCAAGTGTGTGTTTTTGATATATAGCTATTGCCAGGAACCCACTGTAGCAGCATACCTGCGGTGACGGTCACTCAGGTTTCAATCTGTGGCCCAATTACTCATTTGCACTTTGATTTATGAGGCTGGCACACCAACTATTCACTCATTTCCTTAAACACTAGTACGCCACAAAGACATATTCCCTTAAAGCTTGCTTACATTATTCTGGGACAAGGTAGATATTAAATAAAGTAGAGACAGGAAACTGAGAAACCTTGCACTGGTTTCAGATTTTTCATAAGGAAATTGGTATTAAATCAGTGTAGACTGACAGGAAAAAAAAAAAGAATGACATAAATAGGTTCAAAATCAAGGTGACTTCCATTAAGCTGATTACCAACTAATTTTAAACTATATATGAACAGATTAGGAGAGATTATATACTGTAGATGCATGAAAGACTGATAACTCGTCAATGTCAATCCGTCACTTTCCATCTTGCATTGGTCTCCAATGTGGTTGTTGCTAGACAGAATGAGTTTCATTTCGTGCACGCACATATGAACACATCCAAACATGCGTCTCTTTCACAAGATGAAGTTTATAAACTCTATTTACATTAAAAGATACAAAGTAGTTTTTTTGTTACTTTTTTTCACTTAAATTTGCCAGGTATAGAGTCAGAAAAGACATCCTTAGAAGTAGTTGCAAAGCAAGCTACAAACAGACAAACCACGAGATGGACTGCTAGGTTAGCAAGACAGAGAGTGACGCACTGTGATCTAGCAGATCAACTTAACTTTATTTGCTGGGAGAGGAGCTGTGTGTTTGTGGAAGGTGCATGTCCATAAAAATAGATCATCTATATCCTTTAACCAGAAGTTGTCAACATTGACACACTCTTTGACATTAGGAGAAGGTGAGGCTGTGCATAATTTAAGGTGTGTATAGTGTTTACATGCTCTAACTATAAAATAATTTAGTAGATAATCTATAGACCCTGTGCTTACCACTAAAATCCCCAGATTAAAAAAAAACAATAAGGAGACAACAATTACCTATAAATGCTTAACTATTAGTGATGTGTTTATGGCTATAAGTACATCAGTACTTAATGGCTTTGATTTGTAGTGCCACTTAATATAACCACTCTTAATAAGTGCCATAGACTCAGACGGTTTTAAAATAGCCATGCTGTCAATAATTTCACGACAGCGGGTATATGTGAGCAGCGTGCAAGTCAAACTTGGACTTTTAAATGTGCAGAATAAAAGCACACAGTTATAAGACTCAAAAAAATCATTTTATTTAATATATAATCCTCTGCCACACTAATGCATTTATACAAGTGTTTCACCATCAATTCATGATCGGTCTGATCATGTCTAATACCTAGCTTCCCAGGAACTCCGTCAATGGCCCAAAATGAGAGGAAATGGCTTGGAGTGAGGTCAGGACTGTACGGGGGATGTTTGACTTGAACGTCCCTTGTAAAATAAGAAAAATCAATGAAATATGTGAAAACTCTCAAGTTAAGAATATGAGCCAATTTATTTAACCCTGTAGCTAGTATATGGTCTGATGACTTGCCTTTAGCGTTTAATTGCCTAAACAAGTTTTCAGTTCTATATGATTAGTAGATAGACCTATCACAATTTGAAACTGAATTCTTGAGACATTTTAAGTTCATAGGCAGGTCAGTTGATAGATGGTTTCTATATCCAGACAATGTGTTAAGTAAAGTAGGAAATCCAAAGACCCAACGATTCCACAGCTCACCTGGAAAATCTATTTAGTTTTTATTCTTAGACTGCCCTCGAAAATGCTTTCTGCTGGTGTCCTAACATAAATAAGATGAGCCACCATACTTCAACTTGTAGGTCAGGGCAAGTTAAAGGGGAAAAAATGCACATCAACTGTCTTAATAAGGATTTACTTTAATATTAGCTATCATAATAGCTTCAGTTATTATTATGGCTTAGCATATATAGGTACATGCCCACATCACCAGATCTTCCCATGACATGAATATGAACCTATTTCTGAGTTATCAGGCTCTTTTTTTTCCCTTCTTTAAAAGTCTTGCCACTTTGTTCACTTGTTATTTTGTATCGAACATGCAATTATCTGAAACCTTATGCTGTTTATCATGATTCCTTTTGATTGTCCCTTTAGGATTAATTCACCACATGTTGTCTTTTTGTGTTTTATTTTGCGTTTTTCTTTTTTTCCCTACAATTTGATGTTACATTCTTTTCGATAAACCACTCAGTTAATAGGTCATTGTTTTTTCTCTGGAACTATAGCATCATTCTTTCAAAAGGTGTTCCTTTAAATGGTATTTTGATCATCTCCAATGACATACTAATCAAAGCATTCAGTCTCTTGAATGGGGGTGTGGTTATCCTGAAAGGGAATGCTCTTAACAAGATAGAAATGTTTCATGATACAATATTCACACATCAGCCATAACATTAACATTAAAAACACCTAAGTTTTGTGTTATTTGGCTGTGGGTGTGAAGGTTTGTGCCAGTACCAGAACGTTGGCACTGGATCCTTTGGTTGCTATGGGTTGCATTGCGGGTTCTCCATGGATCAGATGTGTTTGTCTTGATCTGGTATATTCTGAGGCAGGCTTGGCGGTTTTAAAGTCTGTGCCTGCTTGGCCTCTTACGTGGTGAGCTGTGGTGCACTGGGTGCTCTGGTCATGACCAGAGCATTGACATTTTTCAGTGATTTGTGCGGCATTGGCTTTTCTGTGGGTTGGCCTTTGGCTCATGTGGGCTTGTGCAAGCCTTGGGTGCTCAAAATCCTGTCTCTAATTATAATTCTACTGGTATATAATTGATAATCATTGTTAATGTTATATGGTATAATGTTATGGCTGATCTGTGTAAGTAACCTTTTTATCTACAGTTCTCCTAAGGGTACACATGGACCCAAACTACAGTAAGTCAGAAAAACATAACCGACACTGTTTTTTTTCCCCCTCTCCCTGTGTTACCTGTATGTGTATGCTGAGAATTATTCAAAGGAATGAAGAAGAACCAAAAAAAAGTAATGCAGCACAATTGCGATTCATGTTCAGAACAAAGTTAGAATCTAACCTTCAGTACCACTTACTCACTCACTTATCGTCTGTACTGCTTTATCCTGTATTCAGGGTCTGGGGCCTATCCCAGGAGGCTTAGGGTATGAGCCAGGGTACAACCTAGACAGGGTGCCAATACATCGCACACACACACTCTACCACTACGTCACCGTGCCTCCTACGTACAGTACGTTAAAAGAAAATATATGCCACTCCATATAAGGTAATGGTTCTATTAATGATTAGAAACAATTGTGTTCTAATTTACTTCACACAATTAAAATTTTAAATATTAATGAGAGTGCATATGCAGGGCTCTACAAATTGAAATGCACTTAATTTATACTGTACATGTTCATTCAATACATGCTCGCCTACCCATGCTTATCTATTCATAGGGCATTTCCAAGTGGAATGCTGTCTGCATGTTATGTTGGACCTAAGCTATTAAGACTGTCTATGTACAGTATATCATTCCATATATTGAATGAGTAGATTCATAAGAACCCTCACAAGCCAACTGATCTGAAAAGTTATGAAGGGATAAGTTTATGAGAAGAGGCAGTGTTACAGTAGCTATCATAGCATGTTTTTTATGACTTTATTTATGTAGAATCCAGTGAACCCACATGTTGTTTCTTAGATTCCTTGTGAATTTCTGAGTGTAACCCGGTTACATTGTGTGGCTCTGTCTAATGCATGAGAATCATTTAAATTGGACATAAAAACAAACCCGTGAAGACAAGCCTCGTTTCGAGACTCGTTTCTTTCCTACTTTATGCTGCCTTATAAAGTTTTGCGCTTTCGCCATCACTATATTACCTTTAATAATTCCACGCTGACACATCACTCTCATAACAGGCGTAATGAAATTCAAAAACGTGGCCACATACTCAGCCACAGTGCTCACTTAAAGCTTGATCACAATGCAATGCATCATCTCACTTACTCATTGTCTATACCGCTTTATCCTGTATTCAGGGTTGCGGGGACCTGGCGCCTATCCCAGGAGGCTTAGGGCACGAGGCAGGGTACACCCTGGACAGGATGCCAATCCATTGTCTGCAACACACACACACACTCATTCACACACTACGGGCAATTTGGGAACGCCAATTAACCTAACCTGCATATCTTTGGACTGTGGGAGGAAACCGGAGTACCCGGAGGAAACCCAGCAAGCACAGGGAGAACATGCAAACTCCATACACACAGAGACGGGAATCGAGCCTGGCCGGGAATCGAACCCAGACTCTGGAGGTGCAAGGCGACAGTGCTACCCACTACACCACCGTGCCACCTGCAATGCATCATCTGAAAATTAAATGCCAAAATTGCTGTCTTCTGGTAATTAGAAATTCCTAATAAAAGCTCAGGGTACAATGGCTCAGCATGATTGCCTATAGTTTGTGTGTTCTCCCTGTGCCTCCACTGCCCATAGTATATGATTGGGCGTAAATTTGTACCCTGCGACTGGCGCCTGCCTTGCCCCATGAATTCCTTGGGATAGGGATCCATGTTCCTTTAACCCTAGACATGGTAAAAGGTATGGAAAAAGAAATTTTATTGATGAATGGATTAATAAAAGAATAATCAGGGTTCTGAAAATCAGTAAGATGCTAAAACAGGGTAGGAATGTGGCAAAAAAATATCATAGTGGTACATTGAAGTGGCATGCAATTTACAGCAGATGATAGGAAAAGAACTACATGAGAGTGCAGATGGGAATGCACAGTGAGGAGGATCGGCCATGCCTAGGAAGTCCTTGTGCACACAGTGGGAAGCAGAATTAAAGGCAATTGTGCAGCAACAGGATAACAAAGAAGGGAATCCATTTGAAAAGCCTCTTCATTTCATCATCTCTACTAAAATGTGGGTTTTGATCTATGTTGAGTCTCACCAGCCTGTTAGATTGATTTCTTTTTATAGTGCTCGGGCTGATATTCTGTTTTCACATGTCCTTCTGTCTGGAGATATACTGCATATTAATTATTCCTGGCACTGGATAATTGATCATTGTGCATAATGGGGGGGGGGGGGGGAATCATCACGTACTATATAGTTAACCGAGACCATATGAAAGCAGAGTGAAATTACAGTACATTGTAATGTGATGTAGAAGAAATGTCCAACAAAACCTGCAATTTAAAAAAAAACAAAAAAAACAAAACAATTTACCAAACATCTCCTGGAGAGTAGCTCAGTTAAGGAGCAAGCTTTAGCTTTTATAAGGATGGCTGTTCACTTTTTTAAAATGTAAACCTCTTAATTGCAGAGGTTTATATTACTTTGTATAGTTGATGCATCATGTTTAACAAATTCAAACACAAATGAGTAGTGGAATAAAAAGAGAATGCCTTTCGCCTCTGGTGCATACAAATAACACTGAAACCCAGAAGTGCTGAGCTGAGCTTTTACTATTTTAATACATGGTCTTTATCAGCCCAATGCTGCAGCAACACCGCACCAATCCATTCACCTTGCATGGGGCATCTTTCTTTGAACAGACAGCACTATGCTACAACATCGCCACATTACCCTGAGGTGCTTAACCTCCTTAACAGACAAAGCAGCACCAAACACAATAGGGATGGGAGAAGACAGTGTGCTTCTGTGTCAATGAACAGCAAGAATAGGGCATATCCAAGTGCAATGTGGGGGTCTGTACGGCACAGTGTAGACATTTTACTCGCGACAACTGAATCCAGCCTTCTCAGAGTCATACTGTACATAAAGCCGTTTTGCCACTGTGTCGTTTCAGTGGGCTTTTAAGATCATTACTTGAGACACTATACAACATGATCCAAACAAATTCCCGACAGCGTTCTATTACAGAAAGAGCATGATAATGTGTTCTTTATGTCAGATTATATGATGAAGAGTCTCTAATGGTGGACCAGAAATTAAAGAAATAATTACATTCTGTTTATGTCATCAGTCAGTGCGATCGTGTAGAAAATGAAACCATCTTGTGAGATTGAGGTACTGTATTAAGAATCTATTTTGCTGTCCATTAGCATGTTTCCTTTACCTCTTACCATCACCACGGCTGTATTCGTAGCTGTGAGCGATGTTCTCGACTCATGACCAAAAAAAGTGCCATGAAAATCATAGTACAAGCACAACGTAATGGTCTGTTCTTCAGCAAGCTACATGTATTCTTATATCCAAGGCAAAAGGGAAGACCTTTATAAATATTTGGGATTGATTTGGCCCAGAGTTCTTGGTTTTCTGCTAGAC
>JAQMYG010000021.1:9548597-9561505 GCA_030014215.1 Clariallabes teugelsi
TACTGTACTAACGTTTTTTTTTTGTTGGTTTTTTTTTTTGTGTGATAAATTAAACCATGAAAACCCACCTGTTTATACGAATGGATATATATATATATATATATATATTTTTTTTTTTTTTTTGATAAAAACGTTTTTTTTTTTTAATTAAAGCGAAAAATATGGCAAAATGATGGATAATATTCTATGCATGTTTTCTTTGTGTCACTAGAGTTTTAAAAAGCAATGCCAAAAAATATTATATTTAAATAGTTTGGGTTGTATAAGTGTATTTTTTTTGTGATGTTGCAAAAAGCAATAAATTCACTTCCCACAGTTTTGCCACAATGGATAAATCAGCCTGCAGTCGTGTTTGTCGCGTTTTTTTTTTTTTATTATTATGGAATTTAGTATCAATAATGTGTTGGTTGAGGTTAAATTATAGCAAACACGACTGCAGGCTGATTTAGACCAAGGAAAAAATGTTGCACACAAAAACTTTTTAATCACGAAGGTTGCTGAAGATCTAGAGAAACATTACGGCATAAAAACTGCACAAACTTCACTTTACAGCCTCATCAGCCTCCTCCTCTACATGTTTTAGTTTCACTCCATTTCAAACTGACAGCTCACTATCACAGTATACAGTAGGTATGGACCTCTTAACGTTCATTTGTGCATCAACTGTCTCCTATGGTTTACAGTATTATAATAATATACTGTAGAACCAGATATCTGAAAAAGCTCCACCCACATACAGCGCATGAATCTCATGTCTCTTGTTCACAAATCATGTGTGCATGTGTCAAGTGTTGTAACAGTTAGTTTAATTTTCTTTAGGAAATCTTACGGTTAATGCATCATGGCTCCCAAATGCTGGATAACTGGAGAAATCAGGAGATAGAGGGAAACAGGAGGTTCTCACAGTATCCAAATCACATAATGACCTATTTCACAGAATGCATCTTGGATGTTAAACGACTCAAACCTGTCAGTCATTCATTACTGCTGTGGTAGCTTCAAAAGCTACTTTTTTGCTTCAACAATTCATTGAACCATTTAAATCACTCAAGGCAGATGCTGTGTTGAACAGCTCATAGTTACGCTATACTGATCATGTGACAGAAAGAAGCGATACGATTGGCTAGTTACAACATGTCAGCTTTTACTCAAAAACAGGGCTGCTCCTGTCAAGATGTCCTTAAAATATGAAAACTTATAAAATAAGTGTATACTTTTACTTGCCTGGCTGAGAAAAATAATTTCCTTTTTTTTCTTTTTCTTTTTTTCGAAAACAGCATTTATTGCTTTTGCTCACGAATCTCCTCAAACACCGAAAATGCCACCCACAATGCATGGCTGATTATACAAATGAAGTTTACCACAATGTCTTTTCAATAATTAACACTGTAGACCACATAGAAATAGAAGTCTACCATGATTAAAGCATATGGTATCATAACTATAGCATATGGTGAGCAAAATGGATGGTGAGATACATACAGTATTAACATCAATATGATGTGTTTCTTACAGTTCTAAATGTGTCTCAGTGTTTCTAGACTGAACTGTCGAAATATTTTACAGTAACAATTCATACATACAGTAATACCACAACCATATCAGTTGAAAAAGATACATACATTAGTAAAAAATAAATAAATAAATAAAAAAATTAAAACAGTTATTAAAGCGTGCAATTATATGCTAGGTTCACCCACCCGAAGATCACACACCTGGTCATGCATGTTAGTCTCATTGATCTTTCTCAGCAGACCACACAAATCAATCCACTGTGCTTGATTAGCCACTGTTCTAATGAGTCTTTCTAGCTACATCTTCAAAGTCCTCTGGTGCTGTTGAAGGAATTAAGCTACTCTAAGATACAAGTTGGATTTAAAAAAAAGAAGGAAAATAAAGTTGATACTTTGTTTCCCTTTGAAAATTCTACTCTTGCAAGCATCCCAAAAACAAAAATAAAGAAAGAAAGAAAGAAAGAAAGAAAGAAAAAAGCAAGGCTTCATAATTGTATAGCCTGAATAAATAACATGAAAAATAAAAAATAAAAAATATTTCCATGAAAGTCTCAAGTGTGTGCCCAGCCCATCCATAGTTACTGTATACTTCTAAAAATGTACATTTATGCTTCCTAATTAAATGTTCTGTGATGGTTTGATTAAATTCCCATCATGAATGGTTTTGGTTGCATGACACCGATGAGAGATGGACAGTGAGATGGTACTGTATGCTTAGCAGAATAAGTTCAGTGAAGTATCTAACTGAAGCGGCATTATACTATAGCAAAACTTTATTTATTTATTCTATTGAAAGTTCATTAAACTGTAGCCTACCACAACAAACAGGAAGGTATTGCTATTACTACTGCATGTAGCCGCATTACTAAACTTGCAGATTTAAAATAGATAGTTTATAAGAAAGTTAAACAACTAGTCCACATATAATAAAGATTCTGTGCAGTTTGGATAAAATTTTCATGAATGCTTTAGGAGGAATTGTGGTTAGAAACAGTTGACACTTCCACTTGTGTTTTAGGTTAATTTTTTTTTTTATTCTTATCAAAACAATAGTAGAAAATGAAATAGCTAGTGCACATCTGTTTTGTAAAGGTTTGATTAAATTCCCATGAATGGTTCAGAAAGAGTTGTGGAGAGAAGAAAAGTGACGATGACAGATGACGACACGAGACGACGGATAGTGATCCCTATGTGTCGCCTATGCTTCACAGACAGGCGACACACAAAGGAGGGAAATCATTTGATAGCTGTCTAGAATGCAAAATGGCAAAGAAACATTGCAGCGTTGATAAAGTGTACAAGCCGGGGTCAAAAACAGAGAAACTATACTTTAGTAAATGTATTGGTAGAAAAAAAGTTTTTTTTTTTTTAAATTTGGAGTGAAAGTTTAAAGGTAATTTAATTTAAATATACTCAAAATATTAGAAAAGTAAATATTTTAAATTGATTAAAAAATTAACAATTCTGACATTATTATAGTATGTTTTTAATAAGTTTTTAACTTATATAAGTATTTAACTTATTAATAAATTTTAATAAGTTAAATATTTTACCACTGACAAATTTATTATCTATTTTTATAGTTCATATATTTTTTTATATTCAATTAATTAAACAATTTCCTGCCAAAATAATGAAAATTTCATTGCAAAAATTATTTTACTCCTAAAAAAAAAAAAAAATCTTAAACTCTTGAAATTTAAACTTCACTACAGTAACAAATTCCAAAAAATTGTCCAATCCAGGGTATGTGGTGCAAGGACAAATTGTGCATATTAGATGCGTTCATTTAAGAGCTGTCAAGAAATAGACATACAAAAAAAATATTAATAATCCTTAGTGTTGCTTCACATCATCTCTAACTCAATTACATTATGCAGTCGGGAATAGAAAATATATCTTGCATTTTCACTGATGTTTAGACACCGATGGCTAATGTAATCATCTCCGCGTTATTTGTTTGTATTGCCTCGCATGCAGCACCAGCATATGGCTTAATTGCACTGATAATTCCTCCAAGTCTAGTTTACTTACTCCAAGACCCTAGCACTCCTTCGACTCAATTTGCCTGATGCATCAGAAGCTTTCCTGCTGCTACAGTCATTTAAGCAGAACTAAAAAAAACTAATGAAAACATCTGTAGATTGAGCATGCGTGTAGCGTCTCTGACACTCTAAATAAGAGACATTACTCAGTGGGTATGAAAGAAAAACCATAATTTTATCCTTTCTCCCTCTCTTTATTCCCCCTGCCACCGCCTCAATGGTGTGTTTCCAATTTCCAGGCTTAAATAACTTTTTTTTTCAGCATGGCTGAACCCAAATGATATCCTTCTTGACTTATCACAAATTTGTCTTCCGGAATTAATTTTCGCAGCCGAAAGTATAATGTTTTAATGAGTTTTTATTGCATACTGATTGCAAGTAGATATCTTTTGTCAAGGTCTCGTATGAATAATGTGGCGGAATGTTTCTGTGCGACAGGGCCTGTCAGTCTTTTTCGAAGGGGACTCTGTGTGTCGTGTGTATCGTTCGTGCGAGTGTGCACTTGCGTGCCTTTGGCAGCTTTATCTGGATAATACAATGCATGGAATAGATAGAGTTTGCATGGGCGCAAACACGTTATCAGGGGGAAGATTCGGAAATGTAATCACTGTGCGTGGACAACAGATGAGATGGGGGTGGAGAGGTGAGAATAACCCAAACAATGTGTGCTCTGGCACGATTACAGAGATATTAATATGACAAGCAGTATTAGAATCAACAAAACAGCCTGCTGTCATATACTAAATAAAAATATATTCCGGCTCATCTCTACTTTTAATCATTATGCCAGTTTGCGTATACAGTATATGAAGTGCTGGAAGTATTTGCATCTTTAGATAGTGTATGCAAAATGAAGGTATACGCGTGTTAGCTTTAATTTATAAAAACTGCATCCTGAGGAAAGGGTGCTCAGTTAGCAATAATGTCAAGAGCATCATCATTCCATAGCTCTTCTTTTTTTTCTTAATTATTATAATAAAAGTTGAATATTTGTGTCTCTGAAATTTTCTTTTTATACCGCGATCCTCTCCATGACTGCCTATTCATTGTTTATATACAACCTATTAAATCTTTACCATTCATGATTGACAGTAAACATTGAGTAAAGCATACAGTATTTAACCTCAGCTGTAATATCTTGTCAGCTCTCAGCAGTTTCATTAACAATGCATAAAACGGTTAACTGTAACTGTCAATTGTTACTAACCCATAAAACTCGATTAGCACAAAAACCTCCTTATATGGAAGTCTTAGACTTGAGCCTAGGTAGGCATAATCTGGTTTTTAAAACCGGTCAATTTTACCACTACTAGAATATGACATCTCAAAAATTTTTAATTCACAAAATGCTCATATTATTATTATTATTATTGTCATAGAAACAACCAGAGAAAGCATTATCATCTGCGCCTATGGTAGTATGTCTTTGCTGGAAAGTCATGTGACTTTTATTTTCACTCAGTCATTTTTATATAGTTGGTTAAAATTCATTTCACCATATTGGCTAGGTTGTGCTGCAAAAAAGGATGCAATACACTCTATACTGCACAATCCGGACCCCTCAGTAAAAAAATGCTCTGGGTTATATGGGTTAAATGAAAAGGCTAACACGCAGCACCTATAAAGATTCAAGATTCAAAAATCTTTATTAATCCCAGAGGGAAATTGCGGATTCTTGGTTACAGTTGCTTACAGTTGTTTTCCAGGAGGAAAGGAAAATAGTAATAAATTAGAATGAAAAAACACACATTATAAAACTAATAGAATTGATTAATGCCTTATAATCACACGTTTTCATTGATGACATCATGCTTACAATGTGGGGTAAAATATCTATGCATACACTTAGATACACTTAAACGCTGCTAAGCAACTGTATTTATGTTTTTTTCTGTTAAACATTTTTGGTTTCCATTGATGGTACCAAAACACTAAACTAAACTGGTCTGTCTATAAAGAAATTCACCTCTTATATATAATGGTATAATGCATTATACAAAATGGTATAATTTCTTCATACCATTCTGTGTATTTTTCTCACGACTGGTGGTGGTGTTGTGCTTGGTTGCAAAAACATCCAAAATAATCTGCCTTAAGGTATTTGCCAACGGCTGTGATGTGAACGCCAAAAATGACACCTCTTTTCAACACCTTTATTGGTTCTTGTTCCGCATGCAGCAGCAGATTCTATATTTAAATGAAACTCAATGCTTTTTGTTGTCTCGACTGTGTTTTGTCATACTATACTACTTTTTTTTTTCTTGTCGTGTGGATGCACAACAGGCAATGTGCATAAACACACTGAGCACATCACAATGCAGTTGAAGCACTTACACTATTTGCTTGCTAAAGTGTACAGTATATTACATCAAAAACAAAGTAAGTCCTTAAAGAAAGTCTCATCCACCTTAATACTACCGATGCCAGTCTATTCATGGTTTAACAAGTCATCTGAAGCTATAGAAGTGTACTGAGTGAGGTTTAATACCCTCTTTAGTGTAATCTCTTCTACTTAGGGGAGATCATTTGCCATTCCCAGGTGCACAATCTCCAGCCAGAGAAAGACTAGATCTCTGAGAGGTTCATTGATTAGCTGGAGTCCGGACCTCCATATTGCATTGCAGAGGTCGATGAACTATGTTGGAAGATGTAGAGAACTTCAGACCATCTGAGCTATCTTTTAGATTTCCATCTTCTGTTGCTGAGGAAGCCTTTTGGAAATGTTCAATAAGCACAACGTGTTGTTCCAACCTGCTGGGTATTTCTCTAATAGGCTTCTAAACTGTTACGTTCCCCCATGGGCAGTGCCAATGTAACTGAAAAGTCATTGAGCAGAAGCCAGCATGCTGAAACTAGAATACTCAAGGATGACTGATCGCAATGATGCACTGTCAAAGACTGTGGCACATACTGATTCACCAGACAAAGGACCAGACAGCAACCGAAAATGTTCAGTATTAGATAGACATAAAACAAATCTCAAAAACATACACTCGCACACTCATTCATACACTACGAGCAGTTTGGGAACGCCATTTAGCCTAATCTGCAGATTTTTGGACTGTGGGAGGAAACCGGAGTACCCGGTGGAAACCCACCAAGCATGGGGAGAACATGCAAACTCCATACACACAGAGACCTGGCCGGGAATCGAACCCAGACCCTGGAGGTGCAAGGTGACAGTGCTAACCACTACACCACCATACCACCTAAACTGATTTAATATTATTAAAATTGTTTGCTGTTGTGACTCATGATGCATGCGCAGAACTGTATAGTACACTATATTTTTAAATGTTCAAACCCTGGCACAGGCAGACTATTGAGCTTCGTGTTTAGTAGCACTGTCACCTCGCATTTCCAGGGTTGTAGTATTGAATCTCGCCTTTGGTCTATGTGCATGGACATGGCATGTTCTCCGCGTGTTTGATGTGTTTCCCCTGGGTACTCCAGATTCCAGCTACATTCCAACAATATGCAGTGTAGGTTGATTGGCATTTCTAATTTACTCTATGATTTGATGTGTGAGTTTCTATGCTTCTGCTCTGCGATGTGTAGGAACCCCATCTAAAAATTCAGCTGATCGTAGCGGCTCTTAATAGTAGGCAAAAAAAAGGGTAAAAAATACCTCTATGATTATAGATCCACCTTTCGCAGCAATAACTTGAAGGAATCATTTTCTATGTGATTTTATCAGTCTCTTACATCATTGTGGAGGAATTTTGCCCCATTCTTCTTTACAGTATTGCTTCAGTGCACAGCTCTCTGAAAGTCCCACCGTAGCATTTCAATTTGGTTGAGATCTGCACTTAATTTTTTTAGTCATTCTGATGTAAATTTACTGGTTTGCTTTGGACCGCTGTCCTGTTGCATGACCGAATTTCAATCAAAGCATTAACAGTCTGATAGATGGCCCCATACTTGCCTTTATAATACTCTGTTACACAGTGGAGTTCATGGTCGTCTTACTGAATATGCATTGCCCAGGTCCTGTGGCTCCAAAACAAGCCCTAATCATCACCCTTCAGCACTGTGCTTGAGAGTGGATATGTTTTTCTGCTGTTCGGTTTACATAAACATAGCACTGGGCATTAAGGCCAAACAACTCCTCTTTGGACTCATCTATCCATAGGACATTGTTCGAAAAACCTTGTGTTTCTCCTGGCAACCCTTGCAAACAAACCATACCTTTCAGTCTTCTTCTAATTGTGCAGTCATGGAATTTAACAGTGAACATGCTCAGTGAGGCCTGTAGGGTCTGAGATATAACTCTTGTTTTTTTTTTTGTAACCTTGCAGTCTGATCTTAGGGTGAATGTGCTTGGCAATCCATTGGCAACTGTCTTGAATGCTTTCCACTTGTAAATAATCTTTCTCAGTATAGAACGTTAAACAACCCTTTCCAGATGTACAGCAACAATTTCTACGAGATGTGTTTTCTTGCTGAAAGTGCTGTTACTGTCCATTATTACCTCTCATGAAAGCCTCTTGTCCAATCAGATTACTCGGTTGAAACTAACTGTTGTATAATTTACCTTTAAGAATTGAACATGAGAAATGACATACTGTATGAATTGATTTTTATTTTAAGAGCTCATCTAGCTGAATTATATTGGTAGACATAACCAGCTGACAGACTTTGTTTTAATCCATATGCCTTATGCCAATAATTTGGATCATCGTGTATTAATTAAATGACTAAAAATCAATTCACTGTGGTATACTTGGTTAAAAACTGAATGTACTTAATGATGTAATCCCTACCACATCTTTATCCGTTTTTATTTTTTACAATTTTTTATGAGCACTACAAATCAAAAGAGTAAAGGGGAGTCTAGAGTTTCATATATTTTTTTTTAAAGAATATGGGAAGGTTAGCTATTAGCGGCTAACCATGAACAACAAACCAAAATTATTTGCTGTGGATCCTCTGTGCTGTGGCATCCTCAATTTTATCCTGTATAAACTATTAAATAATAAAATACAACTTATATGAAACTACATTATATTTGATGGCCTGTCAATTTTCAAAAAAGCTAAAGAAGGGTAGGTTAGCCATTAGCGGCTAATAGCTTCTTTTGTGTATATATACTGTATGAGTGTATAAAATAGTAAAAAAAAATAAATAAATTTGCTTTATACTGTAGCTCACTGTGAGTTTCAACTAGATAATGCTTAAATAAATACATTTTAAAAAAATTTTCTAATAAATAAATGAATAAATACTTAAAAGAACACATCTTTAATATTGGTTATATGATCATTTGATGATATTGAGATGGTCTTTTTTTAGAGTGGATTTAAATGTAAAGCCTCAAAAAAGGTCAGGCAGGAAAGGAAAAAAAACAAAAATTATGTTTACAAGTTTATTTGATGTGGTTAATGTGTTATTTTATCACAGTAATGTTACTTTGGACTTATTTCTAAGGAGTTTATGCTCCACTAATGTCCGCAGTAAAACATCCCACTAGGACAGATGGTCTCACAGACTTTGTGACTCACAGCTGTGGTGGATTTAAATGCTAGTGAAAATGCAAATTCATGCATGACTAAAACATTGTTTATAAAAGAATTTCAGGATGAATTGGCCTTTAGTAAACACAGCTGAGCTGTTTTACTTATTTGTTTTCCTATGCATAAAGTGATTGTGACCCATCTCAACAAATCAGGTATCAAGTCTCATTATGGGTCATTTGAATTAGACATATTTTCATATTCCTGTTTCAATAATCTCCATTTTGATATCAAGTTACACAAAAACTAACCTGTGTGACTAAATACCTGGCTTTATATGCCAGGTCACATGTGCAGTTAGGATTTGATTGAAGTAACCTGTTTACAGTATGTTGAAGTGGCGTGCACTTTTAAATGCACATATTTGGCTCCCAATTAGTTAAAAAAATGCCACTGGTACATTTTAAATGTTATACTATGTTTTGCATAAACTCATGCATATCAATGGCAACAAAAATAGCAAAAGAGCAGCAATACCAAAAAATTGGCTGGCGCAGAACCAAAATAGCAACACACTGGTGTTAACCAGCAAATTACACTACAGTGATGACTAAAGCAAATGGATGTGAATCCATAATTCAACACTTTCCACTTAACTCAGGAGAGAAAAATCCCCTCTTTCTTGGAAACAGTCAGCAAATACTATTAAAGCAACTAAATGTAATAAATGGGGGTCCAGAATGGCCAGTATGACAGCCATTAATGCTGAGTGTCAAACTGATTCAAATTAAGCTCAAAGAGCTTTTTTCCCCCCGTTTCAACAGAAAGAGAACTTATTGGTAGAAAGAATCCCATAGTCTAACACTTCCAGGAAAAAAATCCTTACACCATCCCAAAATGGTTCAAATAACACACATATTGCATATAAGATGTAAAGCATATCTTTTAATAATTACAGCTCAGTGTGACTGTGTGCTCTTTGTCTACTGCTCCCTTGGAGGAAGGAATTTTTTGAATTTTTCAGAACCTTGTTAAATCAATGCTGTAAAGAATTAAGATACTTGTGAAGACCAAAGTGGGTAAACATATTCCATTATCAGGTGTTCTTAATGTTTCTCTGCGTCTAAGACTGTAAATGTCAATCGATTTTATGCCGTCCTTCATGAGAAATTACATCACAGTCCCTGTTTGACTTGAACATCCATCAAAGATCTAGCATTTACTGCTAAATGCAAAAATTCTGAGACATAAAATTTCAATATTGCTCTATTCCTCAACCCCCCTTTTTAACATCTCGGTGATGCACTCTACATTATGTACTGTATGTTCAGACTTCAATTTTGTATTGTCCTATTCATCCTTTTTTTTTTTTCACCCCTCAAATTGTCACTACATTTCATCCCAACAATAATGGACCTGTCAATAAACTCCCACCATTCCACAATTCACACCATTTAATGCTCTCCTCAGTGCTTAATTAGATACAGTTGGTCCCCTGGTTCAATTCCAGACCCTATGACTTTCCAATAAGACCAATAAGTCATCACGTATACACACTGCAACGGTATGGATTATCCAAGTCCCTGGAACTGAACTAGACAAATGAATGCCATTCTTACAAAAGATATTTCTTTTGAATAACAATTGTTCAAGCCATTCGGTGAGACCTCATGCTCTAAGGATGGGTCATTATTGCTGTTTGTCTTTTGATTTGTGGTGACCCTTCCCACTAAAGGAACAAGTGGATCCGAAGCATGCAAACAAAATACAGCTGAGCCACTCGCTCTGTGGGTCAAACATGCTCTGTTCTCTAGTTTGACGGCACACATGCACTTGCCCACTTGTTTGAGAATATGAAGAATGAGTCATCTCATTTTCCGCATCTTTCGAGATCAGTCCCCGAGATCAGTCCCTTTTACTAACACCAACTTCTCAAATGGGCATTCATCTTTGTAATGAGTCGTTTATGCACAAGAAATATTTTGCTGAGCATTTTGCAAATCTGCTGTGGTTCTTGGTGAAAAGTTTAATTAGGACTGACACTTAGTAGCATTAGGCAAATATACTGTAGTGTCACTCTTTGTTTCACTTGTTTTTTTCCCCCTTGTTAGAACTTAGGCTCTGTGCATGAAGAATGTCTGTAATGAGCAATGCTTTTGCTATTCATACATTAGTAATACTTTGTTGACTTTTCTTTGGCAGCTTAAAGAGCAACAATTTGCATAGAATGAGAGGGTTGTTCTGAACAGAGCGTCGGAGAGCAGGGCGACCAGGTCATGAATCTATTGATATTTAAGCCATTTATATTAAATGTAACATTATTTCAGAATGCCTAGCTATTTGTCTCTGAGACTGTTCACCCACAGATTGGACATCAAACCAGCCTCTTTGAAAATCCGATTTTATATAATTTTTTTTCATGCTTCATGTTGTGTGTGTATGTACTGTATACAGTAGACAATATGTCTGACGGTGTTTGTAAGGTTGTGAAAAATGTACAGACTATACAGGCTAAACTGTGATAATCCCTTACATTACAAAATCGATCAAAGTGTAAAGGAAATGTCTAAATGCACTTTTAAGAAACATTTATTATTATTATTATTATTATTATTATTATTGATAATCTTAAAACAACCTTAACAAGTGTAGATGGTTATTTTTATAGAGGAAACCTCTAGCGTTATTTCCCATTGTCGCTTCTGTGAAGCTGCTTTTTGGCCATCATGATCATTGTTAAAGGCGCTATGTAAATAAAGTTGAATTGAAATGTTTGTCCTGCATCAAGAAAACACTAACTAGATTTGTAAAACTGCTAAAATTAGGTTAAGATCTATGAAATGCATTACTAAAACATGGAAATACAGTGGTGAACCATCGAGCAAAAAATGTGGACAATGTTTCAATGTTTGGTGAAACCATCCATCCATCCATCTTCAACCGCTTATCCAAAGTCAGGTCGCGGGTTTGGTGAAACCAAATCATAAAAAACACAGCTATGATAGTTTGATAGTGAACATACTGTAAGAGCATTTCCACATGCAAAATATGAAGAGAACTCGGGATTGAGACAGCCTTAAGAAAATCACTCATCAGTGAGGATAATCTTAAAAATAAAAAAAATAAAAAAAAAGCTTTCAATTTGTAAGAGAGCATAGATAATGGACTGTGAAGCACTGGAAAAAGGTCATGTGGTCTGATGAGTCGAGATTTACCCTGTTTCTGAAGGGCATAGGTCCATCAGAGACGGATGCACCCATCGTGCATTGTGGCCACTGTACAAGCCTGTGGGAGCATCTGGGGTTGCTTCAGTTGGTCAGGTCTAGAGTCAACAACATTATATTTCCCAATAAATGAGGTCAGCTGATTTCATGAATATACTCAATGACCAGGATTTTCCATCTTTGTCTTTCCATTGTTACGGGGTGCGGTGTGGAGAGCCGCATCACGAGATGTTTTACTGATTATAAGAGCCCTGACGCAGGGCTTTAGAGGGGGTCAGTGAAATAGGAGTTGTGAGACAGACATGGGAAGACCTTTCCATTTGGAGATAGCGTGGGATTGTTAATTAAGAATCTTAAAAGAAAACCAAAAGAAAACTGAAAACACAAAATAAACAGAGCTCCGCCATCTACGTGAGAACGGATGGGATTCTGGAAACTAAAACAAAAAACTAAAGATCCTTTATGTCCTTACCGAGGATTTAATGTTTTATGTAACCGCGTTTATAAATGTCCTCGCCTTTGCCTGTTCAGAACTCCGCGTGGTAGCAGCCTGCGGATCTGCCCGTTCTGAACAGTTTATGAACGGCTCTGTCCCTCGTTACATATATGTCCACAAATACTTTGACAACATACACTTATCAACTTATCATAAATAATAAAGCTTTATATCCT
>JAQMYG010000021.1:9581412-9594751 GCA_030014215.1 Clariallabes teugelsi
TCGAATGATGCATTTAAAGGCCGATTACATCATAGCATCGCAACTAAGGCTGTCCGATTTCCATGAGACATACATACGGTATCTTTACCATTGCTGCTAACTACAGTAAGTTTACGCTCTTAACACATTCTTTCAGCATGCCAATCCATCAGATCATAAACACTTATTAACATATGATGGATTTTATCATTTCTCTGTCTAGTCCCTGGGCATGTTTGCATGAATAGGAAATGGGTGTCAATCTGCAGCAATTACACAATGCAACTACTCCCACAAAAATAAATAAATGTTAAGTGTCTCAAACTTCAAGTAAGACCGATTCTCATGCGAGTTCCTGATGGCCTGAAGCCCTAAAAAAGGCAACAAAGTACCAATTAGAGAAGGTGTTCCTAATAAACCACCAGCACATTAAATATACTACAAAAACAATATAAAGTCTTGTGATAAGGGTTTGAGGCCATTACAGGCCACCAGTTTCAGAGACTCCGGGCATAAATTGCACCAGCGTCCGGAGATAAACCCCATTTGTCCGAAAAATATTCCATCAATGGACATCTGAATGATACTGCTCGAGTGCACTGTCTAAGACGCCAGTTCAACATTGCCCCTAGGCATACAAATGGTTTGAGATCTGATGACTGCGAAGGTCGTTGCATACGATATCATTTCTTTACTCATCAAACCATTCGGCTTGCCTGCATTCCTGATAGAAGTGGGTGAGGTCACCTTTAAATGAGACAACTCTTTTCAGGATAGAATGATTTCATTATCGGATAAAGGTTATCAGCGAGAGTAACTCACATGAACGTACAGTATATATAGGTCATACTGTACATTGAGGAATTATCATGAATGTCATTGACTTGTGCCACTTGATAGTTCTTGGTAGCCTGTAGATGAAACTTTATGTGCTAAACATGAACATTGACATTTTGTCTCATTCGCTGGTTTCAAAAAGCTTCAGAAATCAGGTGCTAAAGTGTTTATTCAACTGATTCAACAGAGAGAACCGGCTTTGGGTCTGGAAATCCAAAGATCCTTTTGGAAAAGGCAAAGCACACAACAGTGTAATATGATGTGATTTGAATGGATTTAGCTTCCCTTATGTCAAGGATAAGTGCTGTAGCTGTGTGCACACTCTGGAAGACCCAAGAGCAATGCAACAAAATCTGAAGGATTTCATTATCACTCACTCCTCAAGGATGAGCTCATACCTGACAAATATTTACACATTCGGCTTGCAACAGTTTCTGTGATTGTGCGCATGTTTGTGTGTGTGTATGTGTGTGTATGTGTGTGTGGATAGCGACTTAGCAATCAAAGATGCGTGTGATAAAACAGACTTGGCCCAGCCTGAATCTAATTACACCTTGGATTTTATGGAAATGGTCTGCATTTAGGCATGCTTTTTAGAATGGAATTGCATTTTACATGCAAATTTTGTGGAGTAAGTAGTTGTATTCCGTATGTGACTGACATTAGGTGGCATATTGCAACACAGGTTACTGTTACTGTGTGAATATGTATGAGGAGTGTACGAGTGACACGACACTATAGTGGTGTAGCGGTGACAGTCAAGTAGAATGAACTTTCATAATTTAGCTTATTATTGCTTGGTGCTTAGTTTAGTCTCGATATTTTACACAAAGTGGTGCAAAAACCAAACCATTTTGTGCATAGGCTGAAGACTAGATGAGAGTCTGTGCATGATAGCCTCAGATTCCTATTTTTGTCTGGCAGCGGTGGAACCTGATGTGTTCTCCTGCAATCGTAGCCTATCCTTCTCAAATGTTGATGTTCTGTGTATTCCGAGATGTTTTTTTTTTTTTTTTTTCCTGCTTACTACATTTATCTGAGCATCCATATCCCTCCTGGCTGCTTAAACCAATCTGACTTCTCTTATCAAAAACTCTCAGAATTGTTGCGTACTCTTCCAAGAAGATCAGCAGCTTCTGAAAACCTCAAACCATAATGCCATGATCAAAGTCTTTCACCAAAGAGTTCACAATTTTTCATCCTTCATTCTTACGTTTGATGTGAACATTAAAGGAAACTCTTGACCTGAGTCTCTTGACCTGATCGGCTAACAGCATGAATTTGCAGGTGTTCCTATTAAAGTGGACAGTTAGTAATTTATATTTATTTATTTATTTTATTTATTAATTGTTTTTTACTATGTTGCTGTTTCAATCAGCTTTCATACTTAAAGGAATGGCTTTACAGCCACTTTTGATTTGGAATGAGTCAAAGTCTAGATTTAAATCCAATTGAAAATCTGTGAGGTGAGCTCAAGACAGCTGTGCAGGAGAAATGCCCGGCCCTTTTAAATGAGAAAAATAAAAAATCATGGTTTCATGAGAAAGAATGGCAAAATGTTGCAATAAGTCAAGATGTGCCGAGTGATTGACTCTAACCCAAAACCATCGAATGCCATGATAAAATATAAAAGTGCTTGAACATTGATGAATTTTTTACATATGGCTGTGTAGACGTGATTTGTACTCTACATGTGATGTAACCCAACACTGCGATTGTAATAAAGAAAATTAAGGTTTAGAACGTTATCTCAGCCAAAAGCCTGTACACTACTGTACTGTATTCCTAATCTTTAATCTGCTTTGGTGCATTTCCTGCCAAAGAGAGCCTCAAATTTAGAGAATGAGACACAATCTGTTTCTGTATGTGAGATGGCTGCAGTACTAGGCTCCCTCATGCTTTGCGCTTCAATGCAACGTTGCATTTCTGCCAACAGCTCATGCATTTGGGCCGCATGTCTGCCGCCAGCTTCTCTAATCTGCGTTACAAAACAGTTTCTTTCTTTCTTTCACAGGAGCGTGTCCCGCACAAGAGCAATGGAACGTTCCTTTTGCTTTCTAGAAGACTTTGCAGTTAAGGCATTACCAACGGCATTATGTATACGGCGGTTAGGTCTGAAAGTGCCGGTCACAGATGTCCAGGTCCCAAACAACTTGCGTATTGATCTGCCCACCATCCAACTCAAACAGGGCTTGGCAGAACAAACAATGTCCAATTTTCCCCTGAAATACACAATGGCTTGTTATAGTTGAAAAGTCTGAATAATTCACATAAGGTACAACCTTAAAGATTTTAACATTCGTTGATCTGCATCCACACAGCTTTAACTCGCTAGCAATAAGTCAAATGATTTCAGTGTTATATCAGGCATTTTGGATCAACTTCCACAAGATTATATAAGAGTGGTACAATGTACTGTTTTATACCAGCCGCCTTTTATAGGCTGCACACTTGAGGCTATGGTCACACGGGTCACTGTTCTGAAGGAAACATCTCTGGTGGCCCAGAAGAAAAGGTAACAGAATGTTAATATCAGGTTATTGACACCAGATAATGCACAGAGGCTGCTGTTTGTTTGCCCTTGCTTTACACTGGATAGTTATAATCCTTCATATAGTGTCACTATCATGTATTATCCATTAACAGCCAAGGTTGAAAGATGTTGATGAAGACATCATATTTGATAGACTGTAACAATATGTTATAAGTCTGGTTGTCCATTCTATCATTTAAAAATAAACACAATTAAAGGTATTTTTTTCTTTTTTATTATTATTATTATTAAACACGGAACTGGCAGGATGATTAATGTTAGCTGAATGTAAAGGCTTGTATAAAGTGGGACAGTTTTTATAGTACTGCCAATTAAGCTAATGAGCATGTCTTTGCATGTCCGGAGTACCCAGAGGAAACCCACCAAGCAAGGGAGAACATGCACACTCCGCGCACACAGACCCGAGGCAGCAATCTAACCGTCGACCCTGGAAGTGCAAGGGCACAGTGGTAACGTCTATGCCACCGTGCCTCTTATATATTGTATTTAATTACATATTAAATTATGTGTAATTAAACTAATTACTAGACGTTTCTTTTAGACAATCAATGTGTTAGTGTTTCTATCAGTTGAGTTATTTGAGTCTTTGAAAGACAGTTTTCTCCATTTTTTACTTTTTGGGTTTCCCAAGGGTGCCAGTCCATCGTAGGGTACAAGCACACATACTTGCATGCTCACTCAAACACTAGGGGCAAATTTGGAAATGCCAGTTAACCTTCATATTTCTGTCTCTGGACTGTGGGAGGAAAACAGAGTACCTGGAGTTACCCACAAGCCCGTAGAACATGTACGGTAGAACAAACTTCACGCGCACAGACCCAAGGCTAACCAATACGCCACCCCTTCTAGTGTTTATAATCATTATACTTCCATGCACATTTAATCGCAACTAATCTACAGCCTGTACACCTGTAAGATTCAAGATGATACCGGAAAAAAGAGTCATGGTTGGTATTCACTTTTATATCAATTAAGAGCAAAGTATTATTTTAATATTTCCATGTGATGGTGTATTTGTCCCAACATTTAAACAATTCAAAAACATCAATTCTTCTTTTTAGGTGGCAGTGGATAAAATGGCTTTCAAATTATAAGATAACTTCTAATCAATAATGGTATTTTGTAGTTGTTAGTCTTTCGGCTGTTCCCTTTAAGGGGTCGCCACGAGAGGATCATCCAACCTGCACAACAACTTGCCACAGGTTTTATACCAGACGCCCTTCCTGAAGCAATCCCACCATTTTATCTGGGCTTGGGCCGACACTGCATCTAGTAGCTTGGTTTTGGGCATTGGGTGGGAATCAGACCTGGGCCTTCCACATGGCAGGCAAGAAAACTATCACTGAGCTACCAATGTGGCCAAACAATAAGCTTAATTTTTTTTTTTATTTAGACATCATTATATAACACAGTTTACATGAACCAAAATAGTCTGCAATTCTTGCAAAACTGCCTAAAGCCAATAGGAATTGTATAACATGCTGAAAGGTGAAATTAATTAATGATTGAATTATTCTGCATATTTAGCTTAAAAAAAAAAAAAACTCTATTATTTTACGAAAAGGCAGGTTGAGCATCAACCATATACAGTTAGTCTCCCCATGTTAACATGAAGAAACAGGTTTCACATTATAGAGCTGTCAAGATGTGAAATGCTCGATGGAACTCACACACTAGAAGAGACCTCATACTTAGACTTGAATGTGCATTGAGGGGAGAGGGGGGAAAAAAGCCATCAGGTATATGTCGCTTCAAAAGTCATGACTTTACTCACTGCATTATAAAGAGAAAGACAAAGAATCAATACCATCTGTGAGACTTTGGATTTCTATCTTGGCTGAACATAATGGAAAAAAAAAACATTTTATAAAAGCAAATATTGCTTTCAGACCCCTCACTGTCACAATCATGTGGGGGAACATGTCAGTACATAATCCTTGGCGGACAGAATAGGAAAATGACAGCAGCTAGATTCGGCTGGCTAGGACATCGAGATGCAAGAGACTGCAACTTACAAAAACACTCTGGGGACGATCCTGTCACATGAGCATGGCTACTTTATTCTCCCCGGATTTATAGCATGCCTCAAGATGCTCTGCAGTGCTCTTGCTTCTAGGATACATGGATCATTGTTTCTCATCAATGGACAATCGATACTTCTTCAGCACATTGCATTATAGAAGAAATAAATTTTGAGACTTCAGGGTCTACTGTTGCATGCCTCATTATATATAAAGAGCACATTTCGGATTCTGAAATCATTAGCATAGCATTACACGATATACATAATATAGCTTATGTGATAACTCCAGCATTAATGCACTGACTGCACTGCAAAACAATTTTTTTTTTCCCCCAACGCCATTAATATGTTCATGATTTGTCTCGGTGATTGAAGTGAATTACTTGGAAAAACTAAGCAGTGATATAGAAATCAGGATGATTTTTGATAGAAAAGTACTGATGAGGAGATAAATAAAGGACTAAAAGAAGTAGTATTCATTAAGGACTTTACCTAAACCACTCACTCTACTGTCAGATATCACACTCCCGTTTTTTTTTTTTTTCTTGCCATACAAGCACCACACTGCCAAGAAGTGGAGAGATAAGGGAGGAGTTGAGTTTATTTGGGGACAAAAATTGGATGGTCAGGGATTGGGGTTTACTCAACCAGGGAAGGCCAAGCTGTCACCTGGCTCATGTTCCACATGCAGTGATCCATGGTCCATTGCTTGCAAGCTAAATAGCGAGCTGCTTTAACAGTGTTTGGCAACATGCACAGCAGCTAGTGATGTACTGTAGGTCCAAACCGTGTAGAAACATTGTTTTCACATTTTTAAAAAAAAATCCCATGCACTGTTCGTTTGGCACAAGAGAGGAATGTGATTTCCTTAAGGCTGCACTTATGCTTATGTATCTCGGGATGTATGAACGCATAGAAGGGGGGCTTTAACCATATCTTGCATTAGCAGCTCTGTTCGTGTCCCCATTGCCAGATTCCCGACGAAGTGCATTAATGGATATCGCGCCTGGACAGGCAACGCTCGTGAATTGTTCTCTGGCATTAAGAGATGTGTTCTTAAAGTGAGCGCGCGCTGGTGTATATGCGTATTTCTCCCGGATCCGAGCTGAAGCTGCACTCAACAGATGGGCGAATGTTCATCAGCAGCACCACCTGCATGCACGAGAGAAAACCACCGCGCGCGCGCAAAAAAAAAAAGAAAAAAAAGAAAAGGCGAAGAGATAGATAGGCTGGGTGCGTGCATCACACATAAATGGTTATTCCGTAAGCGAGTTGTGCTGTGCAATCAGCATAGATAGGCTATGCTTGTGAGGAAAGCGCAAATGCGTCGGTGCGTGCGCCAAGCTCTCCAAAGCAGCAGGTGTGCCACATAATAAATATATCATCCTTATATTACCAAAAAAAAAAAAAGATAAATGCGACAGTCCTTGTACAGTACTACAAGGCAGTATTGCTTGCAGTGATCAATAGCTGGAGATGTTTTGTTTCCCCCTTCTATAATAAGTGATCATAACTCGAAGGCATTCCGTGTGCAAAGAAGTTAAATAAATAAAAAAGAAGAAGAAGAAGCAAGGATTAAAACGTTGCTCATGAAAGGAATTGCAATAAGAGACGGAGACGCGCGCAACTTCAGATAATACGGGGGGAATAAAAAAAAAATGAAAGAAAGAATAGGACTGATGAGACTTTACGACTCGTGCGTACGCACACAGACTGCTAATACGTCTTCGCATGCGTAGGGTGTCTGTTTGAACCGGTTGATCAATAAGAAGAAGCATGCAGAATTACCTGATCTCTCTGACAGCAGCAGTTATTCGACAGTGCCGGATGCGTTTTTTAGGTACGAATGAAGTTCGCCGTCCATGATGATGCGCTTCAGTTTGAAGAAGATCAAGCAGCTTTTTCACTGAAGCTCTTCACAAATCTATCCACCCACCGGGGTTCGGTCACGCGGGATATGAGGGCATGAAAAAATACTGGAGGATACGCGACATTTGGGGGGGGGAGGGGGGGGGAAGAGAAAAAAAAATAAGTATATATAATGTAGACAGACTTAAAAAATAAAAGAAAGCATAAATAATAATGCGTAAAAAACTGCAAGATCAGGAGGTTATCAGATCAGAGGTCCAGACTAGTTCACAATCTTAAAGCGCCGGTAATTCCAAGCATCCTCATTCATAATCCCAGCCGAATTAAACCATGATTTTTTATTTATTTTTTTTTTTTACATCCGCGTTATCCCGGGTGATGCAGTTAATATTGTATGTATTCGTTCTTCCTGCCTTCATTTATTTTACAACCTCGACATACATCTCTCTCCCTCTCTGTCTATCCTTCCGCAGCTGGATCTCGAGCGTGTCGCTCTCTCCTGGAATCCGAGCTCTAACCGGACGAGCTGTGCCGCGCGCGGCCGCGCATCTGGATCCCCCGCATTCGAGACGGAGGCGCGCGCTCTCTCGCGTAGTGGAGGGGATGACTAGTCCGCGCGCACTGCTTTAGTGACGTCAGGCGGCGCAGATCCCCAATCAGGGGTGTCAAATACTATTTCACACCCTGCAGAAAAAATTAAAGAAAAGAAAAAAGAAAAAGAATCGAGCATTGTATGCGTTCTGATTGAGCAGCTCCTCAAACAGATATCAACAAATTAGCAAAAGAAAAGAGGATGATTTTGTGATCATTATACAGTCTAACAGTTTTATACCTTTCCTGAATCAACCCTCCTCAATTTATTTGGACTGGCACGAAGGGTGCACTTATTTGTGTAAATTCTGGAGTTAGCTTCTTGCCCAGGAATCAAACACAGACCACAGAGATGATTGGCGCCAGCACTGCATGCTCTACTAGTCCCTGCTATACTGTAAGTTATCACCCGAATGAGGATGGGTTCCCTGATGAGTCTGGTTCCTCTCCAGCTTTCTTCCTATTGCCTTCTCAGGGAGTTTTTCCTTGCCACCGTCACCCTTGGCTTGCTCATCAGGGACAAGCTAATCATTTTGATTTTATACATATTTTCTCACACATTTCATACCCATTTCCCTAATTTTCTTTTGATTCTGTAAAGCTGCTTTGCGACAATAACCATTGTTAGAAGCGCTATACAAATAAAATTGAATTGAATTGAAAAGTCCACCAAGGAGATCTAATCGTAAACTATTTGTTAGATGAATTTGTTTCTGTGATAGTTCTATTACCCAAAAAAAAAAAAAAAAACTCTCAACATTGTGTGAGTATTGTATTTAGTAACCAGTGTAAAGACCTATCCAATGACGGAAACTTCAAAGCACCTTTGTAAATCGCTCTGGATAAAAACTTCTGACAAATTCCTAAATTTAATGTAAATATCACAAGGCACACATATGCACAAAGTACAGGCCACTGGTATAAATGTTGGAGGAAACTGGAGTACCCAGGAAAAAAAAAAAACGCCAAGCACGAGGACAACATGCAATCAATCATTCATGCTATTTAACATATTTGATACAAACCTGGTTCAATCTCATTCTCAAGTTCAATCTTTTCAAACTTCACCAACTGCCTAGGACACCACATCAGTAGGTTCCTTTCTTTGTACACATCCGGGTCATCATAGGTCTGTAGCTTATCCCCCAAAAACACTGAGTGCAACCCAGGGACACATCAGAGCAGCAGGTATACACATTCAAACCAAAGGTCAGTTTATCAGAGCCACATTTTTCAGGTGGAAAGGCACTCGCACATATATAGGAATAACATGAACAAAAACTCCACATAATTAGCCCAACCCAAGCACAGGTTTAAATCGAATACTCTGAAGCTGTCAGGTGCCAAATTACATATGAAAATCATAAATACACATTCTGTACAAAATTTCTCCAGCTCCATTCCTTATCTTCTAAAAATGTCTCTCGGAAGCCACATCAATATACTGACAGTGGAACCAACTGTGCCCAGAATCCTTCAAATGATATTCAGAATCTTTTTTTTTTTTTTTTTATCCCTGTAAAAGTACTAAAGTACTATTTTGCCACACTACTTAGAGTAGAATTATGGGCATAATGTTATTTTGAAAAGTGCTGGGGACAAGATTGATGATGAGCCAAAAAATGCTTTGGAAGTTTCTTTTTTTTTTTTTGTAATGTCGCTGATATGATTTAGATCACTGATGTCATCAGTGGGAGCAGTTAGAAAGAAAACAAAAAGTAATCTAATAAGTGTGATATCACAGGCTGATTCAACTGTCTGCTATAATGACTTTCACAGCCAGTATAAAGCCTCACTTTATACACACACAGATGGTACAATTATATGCATTATGTGGCCAACGTGGATACTTGACCATTATGCCCATATGCGTTTCTTCTTTAACCCATAGCAGCAAAGTCTTTAACTGTATAGAACATCTTTGTATGCTGTACATTTGGCACTTCTCCTCATTAGATCTAAAATTGTCCTGAACATGTTCCAGGATGACAATGCTTCCTGTGCACAAATCAAAGTGAATGAAGACATGATTTGCCAAAGTTAGAGTAGAAGAACTCTAGAGTCCTGCACTTAGCCCTGACCTCAACCCCACTAAACACCTTTGGGATGAACTGAAATGCCAAGTACATCCCAGACCTCTTTACCCAGTATCAGTGCCTGACCTCTCTAATGCACTTGTCGCTGAATAAACACAAATCCCAGCGTTATACTCCAAAATTGAGTACAAAAATAAATAAATAAAACACCCCCTTTCACAGAACTGTGAAAGTTATTATAACAATAAGGAACCACCTGTGAATATGATGTTGAGTTGTCCATATACCTTTGGACATATAGTCTACAATCACTGATTAAGTGTTTTTGCTGCAAGCTATTGTAGGTTCTAAAAGAGTTTTAAACGTTTACACCACAGAAGTGATGGAAACACATCCTTCCAACCCCAGTGTTTAGTGGACCTGGGCTTTTGAACATGTCACAGCAAATTTAACAGGACGGCCCTGGGCAGGAAATGTGGAGTTGTGGGGAAGTGTACTGTGGACCGTGTCTGTCCAGCATTGGGGGCTGGGCAAACAGACTTTTTTGTGATAAGAAAGAAATGATCTTCTAACTTACTAGAGGTTACCTTTTCACCCGCAGATCCGCCTATGTACATGAGGTTTATGCATCTCGGCAGCCCTTACTTCTGCTTGTCGTATGCACTGTCACTGCGGGGACCTGGAGCCTATCCCAGGAGGCTTAGGGCACGAGGCAGGGTACACCCAGGACAGGGTGCCAAGCCATCACAGGGCACACACACATACACACACCCAATCACACACTACGGGCAATTTGGGAACGCCAATTAGCTTAACCTGCATATCTTTGGACTGTGGGAGGAAACCGGAGAACCCGGAGGAAACCCACCAGGCACAGGGAGAACATGCAAACTCCATGCACACAGAGACGGGAATCGAGCCTGGCTGGGAATCGAACCTGGATCCTGGAGGTGCAAGACGACAGTGCTAACAATTACACCACCAATGCCGCCTTGTGACAAATTTACTGTATGACAAAGTTAATGATGACACTGCCTACTGCCTACCTGCGCAAACACCAGTACAAACAAAAAGAATTTCTGTTTTATACATATGAATATATGAAATGCTGGGCCACGAGGCATGAGACACCCTGGATGGGGTAATTATAGGGCACACAAGCACATGAACATTGACTCACACTGGGCAATCTGGAAATGCCAATTAGCTTCCTCTATACAGACTCAAGGTGGGAATCAAACTCTTGACACTTGGAGGTGCGACAGTGCTAACCCTACATCACCATGCTGTCATAAAGGGAACAATAAGACTTTAAACTAAGGGTGACTGGAAATACTGTATTCTGCAAAATACAAACAACTTATCTAAGTAATACGTACATGAATAAATAAATGGATAAATAAACATATAATCATTTTTCATTAGGTTCTGTCCTTGCATTGTTTACAGTACAAAAAGTTCCAGAAATGTAAACTGCCTGAGGCTAGTGCTTGTTTTGAGGCTAGCCTATTCGCTCTGAATCACACCGAATTGTATGCTTTTGAACTATATTCAGTCAGCACAATTTGCCCTCCCATCCCACATATTTCGTCTACAAAACAGAACTGGTTTTTATTTATTTCTCGTTCTTTTTTTCTAGTGAATATTTTATGGCTGAAATCTTTAGAACCCAGATAATGCAGTCAGCATACTGTAGATCCCGAAGCATGCTATACGTCGCACTTAATGTAAAAAGTGGGGTCAAAATGTATTGATAAAAATGCATGAGGAATAAAAATGCAGCATCGCGAAGCAACTGTGTTAAGTAAAAAAAAAAAAAAAAAATTGGTTACAATAAACATAATATAAAATTCCGAGAAAGATAACGTGTTGTCGAGCGATGGCATCTTGTCAGACCCTTAGTGGAAATGTGCCAGCATGAAAATGTTTTTAAAAGGTTATTATCTCTTCATTTGCCTTATAGTGTTCCAATAATACATCAGAAAAAAAGACTTTAGAGATGATTTTTCATACTAATCAATTAATTAGCTACAAGAAGAGAAAAAAGCAGTTGTCAGATAAATTACTAAGGAAATACACGCTATTCAATTATGATGAAAAACACTGCATAATAGCATACAAAACATACAGTACAATAGAAAATGTTCCTTTTGCTGGTGTACCTGACTTTTATGGTTTGTATTTATGAAAAAAAAAGAAAAACTCACTTTAATGATGCTTTAAAATTCATTATGATTATAAATTCATTATCTCCATAATAATTGACTTGTTAATAATGCTTTTTTCTATTTAATATTGCTCCGTATTAGACTTACTCAGCACAACACTACGCCAGACCTAAGAAGGTTAATAGAGTTCTGAATAGAGATTTACTTCAGGATTAGTGTTTATGTCTTTTCTTACTCATTCATTTGTAATATATAGACCAAATCCACCCACATCACTTATTTAAAATTCATAGAAATTTGTCATGAATTTCTAATATTAAGGGAATAGTCAGCTGGGAATACATGGCTTTATTGTCCAGTACATGCTGAATAATTTATAACAACTGTGTCTGCTAGAATAAACTTGTAGAATTTGTTTCTAACCTTGATGGAATTTGTTTTTCAAGGTATCCCTATTAGCTTGAAATTGTATAGTTAAAACCTACATTTTATTGTTTATACACATATACACAAACCATATAACCATATACAACTTCAGTACACACACTGTACCACCATTTAAAGCATTACAGTACATTACACAGTAATACATTTTATAACTCTTATACTCTTACACTCATATCTTCATATCTTCACTGTTTTTGTGATGTGACATCTAGAACCCATTTGGCATTGGAATAAAATGATTGAGAACACTACATAATGCACTTTGCTACACATTTAGATATAACCTTGGGAAGTGTATTGTACAGACAGGAAAGGTATTTGTGTCAGGGGAAAATAAATCATGTGGGGCAATTACGAAATGACCTACAGATTTTAAATATTAAGTTCAGGAAGGGGTGGGTTACAGCCCACGTCTATGATTGAGGGCATGTTGTTTTACATGATTGAGGGCATGCAAGTATTACGGTGAGCTTAGCAGAATATGTGGCAATAAATAAAGATCATAGCACGGTCTCTTTATTTAGGCTTCTCCAAGATCCCTGGTCAATATACATAGTCAATATCAAGTATCCACAGCAGTATGGAGATACAGTAAAATTAAATAAATTGTTATTTTTAAATCAATTCAATTCATTAGAAATACAATAAACATATAAATCCTTAAGGCCACCAGCACCGATTGGTGCATAGGGCAACGAGCGTTCTCCATTGAAGAGAATTTTTTGTTGCTTCCGTAGCGGTTGGATTTTTACGGGGCAGGTTGCTAGCCCAACGCCCAACCCTTCTCCTTTCTCATCCGGCACTTGGGAACCGGCAACGGCGGAGTTCTAGACCT
>JAQMYG010000021.1:9669742-9686641 GCA_030014215.1 Clariallabes teugelsi
ACGGCTCTACAGCCAATCAGGGGCGTCTGTGAGCTCACGCAAGCAGAAGGAGTGGATAGCGCTGTCCTCCGAGTGTGTTACGCCGCCCCCAACGGAGCGTGAGCGAGCAGTTTGAAAAGATGCGGTTGGCTGGCGTACCGTGGTTCGGAGGAAGCACGTGATAGTCTACAAACATCTACAAATGGTTAAGAACAGACTACGTTAGGACAAAAAGTAAGGTAAGAAGCATAATAGAAATGAAAAGAACTCTTAAATGCAGCAAAATATCTGCTCGTTATGATTTATTCTAATTTTATATGGGATCAGGTTGCCGCAGGAAATGTATCTGACTGGAAAATGAGACTCCGGCCCAACTAATCTCTCATTCATTCTGCAGATTTCTGGAGTGTAACATTTTGGGTGACAAATTATAATAATTGAGAATGGAGCAAATTTGAACAATTGTAGCAGGGCTGAGTGTGTAAACAGTGCCTCTAATAACCATTCTGCATCACAATCAACAATGCAGTGTGGCACAGCTGCGTCTGCGGGTCACCTCTGATTAGCATGTAAACATGTTCTCAGACAAACCATCATTATACCCAACAGAAGTGTTTTTTCTTACTTGGCAATAGAGAACTGTATAGATATTATGACATCATTTCCAATGATCTTTAACAATATATAGATCTTCTTCATCATACCGGATGTCACTGCTCTCATATACGCATTATTCGCTTTCCTTCATAATGGCATGTGGATGGTTGTGGCATGACTTTAATGTACTCGAAGCATGCGTAGTTACTTTCTCTTTTTAATAGTTATGATCTTCTCTGCTGGCACCTTTTCCTCAACTCATCTTGGCAGTATTGAAAGACTAAATCTAATAACAGTCCAAACCCTGACAGCCCTATGCAGACACTCCTGGGTTTATAACGAATATAAATCCATAAACACTCATTTTTATTGCTGAAATATCATCGGCTTCACAGAAGCAGACACAAAGTAACCTTGGCAAGCTTTAAATTTGTTCACAGCACTGAAGTGTACCCTGGTGTCAGGTTGCTAGCTTTATGTATAATGCATTGAAACAGACATTTGTATTTGCATGACCGAGAGCCTCTTACAGTATGTTGCAAACTTTGGAAATTTATTTTGCTTTGTTTGATAGGTTGCAAAGTGGCATCATTTCTTTTTTTGTGTGTGTGAGCTAATGCAGGATCAGAGCAGCGGTAATAAATATATTCTGAATTTTGCTGTTTTAAGGATTGTATAGTGCGTCTTAATAAATTAGAATATAGGGGAAAGAATTTTTCTCATAATTTAATCCAAAAAGTCAAATTGTAGTATATTCAAGATTCATTACACATAAAGAGAAATAGTTCAAGGTTGTTGTTTTTTTTTTTTTCATTTTGATGACTATGGCCAATAAAGCTAATGTAGCTTCTAACACAAGGCTGAATCCCAAATTCTTTTCTCCTCCTAATCAAGGGCACCACATGGCTTGTGAAACAAATGATTGTACACCCTAGTGCAATAGCTTTCCGTTTACGCTATTTGGGATTTAACCCCTGAACCCAGAAGTTAACGGAGCTGATATTATAGAGCAGAAATGTTTAAATATATAGTGAAACTTATGAGATTTACAGGACTGTCCCCCACCTCCATGGTTTATTCTTTTCACGTCCTGGCTACACACTAGCAGTACAAATTTAAAACCACTTCCACATCTTATAATTACACTAATTGTCAGTCGCCAGCTCCGCCAGTTGCGGTTAGTTAGTTCTGCCAGTTGTCGAAAGATAAGAGCAAAATAACCAGTTAAACAAATAAATCATAATGTGTTGATAATAAATGTGGTTTGTTCTGCATATCGTCATGTGATAAGGCCAAATCACAGCTGTGCTGATATTCAGCACAACAGCACTCCTGTGTCTCCTTAGTAAGCGCTTCTAAGTCGCTCCGAATTGCCTCTGAACCATTCATGTTGCGTTTTTATCTTTCGTTACAGATACAGTAGTTAATGTAAGCATGTTTGTTCACCAACACACTGTAGCTGACTAATATCCAGTGTCAAAGGTGGCATGCAGAAATACATGTTTTCAGGTATGTTTTTATTCCCTCTTTTACCTTCCAAGGACATACAGTCAAATGGAGGCATCATAAGGCTTTGGCTAATTCGCTGGCATAGAGACATCAACACACTAATGAACACAGGCAGGTATTATATTACAGGCGCACATGAAATGACTGACCCTGTCTCCTGGTAATCTATCCATTACACATTGCACTTATGAAATGCCAAGAGCCAGTTAATTTAGTAAATATTGCTATCCTGATTCTGCAAAGGTTCCTGAAGGGACTGGAATAATTTAATTATTTTTTTATAGCTATTTTTCTTCCAAAGTTCTTTGGGTGATTAATTCTTTTAGCCAACAGTAGTTCAGGTCAGAATGTTCTTGTTGCATTGAATGGTATGTTAAATGGTATAAAGATGCTGTAGCATATTTTAGATTATGACGATGTGTATACTATTGGAACATTATAACAGTGCTAGTTGTATAAATTGTGGGGTATGAAAACATAACTTTTTTTTCCTACTAGTTGTATAGTAAACCTGAGAAATTAAGATGAAGTTGCTTCAAAACTGAGGTCAAACAGTATTATGTATAAATTTCAAGTTGGAAATACACAATGAGCTTTAACAGATCATCATATTTGAAACGAAATCATCGAACATGGGCATATGTTGTTTTTTCTTATGATGGGTTTCACAGTCTATATTTACAGGATATTCCTACTGTAAAACACAATTGCTAAAAATGCATAGCTTGGCATGAGTACAGAAGATTAGTCTGTTCAAACCAAAACAAACTTGTTAAAAAATTAGAACAGCAAAGCAGTAAATATCTTGTTTACTGTACATTTTAAAGTGTATAATACACAAATTGATTCTTCATGCATTGGCTTGACTTAACTTTAAATCACATATTCGTGATTAAGCACAATTTACATACAAAAAATCTAGAAAAAAAAATTAATACTTCACATGACTGCCAATTAATAACAAATAACAATTAATAATTAATGTGGTTTTGTCACATTTTTGCATCACCTTTTCCTAGTCCTTTAGGGCACCATTTCTCATTTCAAGTATAATAAATTGGGCATTACCTACAGTATAACAATACATGTTTCCCTGGTATATTCGTTTAATTCATAAAGCCCTTAATGGTAGACAACTAAAAAATGGCCATACATGGTGAACAAATAATGAACTTGTACAGTGCAGTAACTAGATGGGTCGGCTTGTGGAATCACAGCCTCAGGAAAGTACACTAAACTGAAAAGTTTTAAATCCAGTATCTCTTGAGTTTGGTTTAGTACAGTATGTTTTTATTTTATCTAGCTAAAGTATTTGGTAGAAAATCAAACAGCAAGTATCTGTAATCTGATCTTTTGTCAAACAGACTTAGTTGTTTGAAGCAAGGAAATCATACTATATTTAAAAGTCTATCAAAATCAAACATAAATTCAATTTTCACACTTTTTTTTTTTATTAATCATCCTCTTTGAACAACATTGTATAATAATTCAATTCAATTCAGTTTTGCCCTTTTATAGACGTTCTTGCCTTGCTCTTACAATAGACAAAAATTTAATTTATTGAACAACCAAGTCTAATACTTTATCAATTTATCCTATAATGAGCAAACCAGAGGCAACAGTAGTGATGAAGAACTTGCTGAAATGACTATAGAGTAATCCCATCCTTAATTGTGTGATAGTGAGACTATACTGTAAATAAACAAAACCTTACAAAACTATGCGCAAAAGCAGAATAGTACAACAGGAAATCCTTTTTAAATGAAGGCCACTTTGTTGAGATTTCCAGCTGTTCACTGATCAAGACTTGGGTACAGACCTGTTCCTGGCGATTTAAGTCCCGGACTAACTGGAGCTTCACTAATAGCACATATACCTCTGGCCGCTGTTGACCCAATATAAAAAGCTGGATCTTACACTACAGATGAATACAAAGCAGATATGCCATCAGTATGTGCAACACTGCTCTCACCGGTCATCCCATGAGGTGAACCATTTTAAAAAAGTATGATTTCTCACCAAAATAACTACTGGCTGGAAGATAAGATACACACCGAATCAAAGTCCAACTCGTAAAATTCTTAATTTACTGCTGTATCATGTGTGACCGAAGGTGAAGTCTTAAATTAATCAGACATTATTTATTGCATAAGATCCATACATCCAAAAACTGACACCCTTAATCTGGCTAAAAGAAAAAGTTAAAAAGATAAAAGCTGTGGTGTTGAAGTGACTTGGGTTTGTTTTTTTAAGTAATGTGATGATTCCTTTTCCTCCCTCTTGCAGGCTGTCAGGAAGAGAATCTGGACAATATTCTAATATTCTAATAGTCTCAGCCAGGCTGTGATGTTTACTGTTTACTGTTCCTCTGTTTACTCTTACAGTTTTGCTCAATATTAAAATCTCTTGACATGAATCATGCCTCTTTATTATACACACACATAATGAGGAATTGCCGCAGTGGTGGCTCAGAAGGTTGAGTCTCTGGGTTGCTGATCGGAGGGTCAGGGTCTAAGCACTACCACTGCTAGGTTGCCACTAAACAGGGCCCTTAACCTGATCCCCGTTTAATGTTGCGAGGGGAAACGGGACCTACTAATGTTAAGGATGAACTAAAAGAACTGTTGTGGTTTCACAACTAACATCACCTAGTGGGTTTTAGTTGAATATAAATTTATATATAATATTTAAATTTTAGTTGAATATAATCTACAGCATTTTCACCAGCAGGTTTTAAAAAGACCATCCAATAATAATTATCTGAAGAAAATTGGCATAGAAAATTATAAAGAGACACCACAAAGCAGAAACACTCAGAAAACACCGAAAATGGTTTGCATCCTGCATATTTTAAATCACATTGGACCTCTGTATGGGTCACTCTTTAGTATGGATCAGAAACAAAAAGATCAGCACAAATGCTTTCTCTGGCATTGTACCAAACAGATTTGTGATTACTCCATTATTCTCTATGAACTAATGGTCTTCCCAGCCACAAATACATATCTGTGCCTAAAACAAATGTTATGAAGGTTTCAGCCTACTGCTGCTCTCAGAGGCAAGCACCACTGCAAATCAATACAAAGTTATTCTGACTGATTGCCTTCATCCTGTAATAAATGATTTCAATCCTTAGTCATTTGCAATGGCCACATTAACAGGGTATGAGGGGTCACTAAATGGATTGATGCATATCAGAATAATATGCCTTTTTATTGTAGCAACCAGATCTCAAGCAACCTGAACATAATTGAAAGAATTTGGAGAGATATGAGGAACATCACTTTCCACCACAATCATCAAAACAACAGTGGCAGTGGTGGCTCAGAAATTTGGAGCACTTGGTTGCTGATTGGAAGGTGGTGTTTAAACCCTGCTATTGCCAGGTTGCTACTGCTAGGCTCTTAATCCTATGCTCATATGTAATATCCAGCCACTGCAATACAGGGCACCCTCAGTGCCAGGCTTAAGCCTAGAGAAATGGGTTGATTGTGGCAGGAAGAGCATCTGGTGTAAAACCTGAGGCAATAACATAATCAAGCAGATTATCCTATTTGGTGACCCCAAGAAAAGGGAAAAAACCAGAGGCAACAAAATTGCTCATCTTTATTCACCCATTAGTCTGCATCTGTTGGATGATTCAGAACTCTGTAAATCTTATATACCATGGTATATACTCACTCACTCATCATCTATACTGCTGTATCCTACATACAGGGTTGCAGGGAGTCCCGAAGCCATTCCCAGGAGACTTAGGGCATGGGGCAGGGTGCCAATCCATTGGAGCACACATACACGCACATGTTTATTCATACTCTACAGGCAATTTGGGGACACCAGTTACCCTAATGTGCATGTTTTGGGACTGTAAGAGGAAACCAAAGTACCTGGAGGAGACTCAAAACAGGAATTGAACCCAGACCCTGGAGGTGCAAGGCGACAGTGTTAACCGAGATGTCACCAGAATGATCTCTCTTTGTCTCAGTCCCTAGTCATGCAGTTCTGTAAGTATATGGTTAGTTGTCAGAGTATTGAAGTGTTACTTTAACCCTGGGAGTAAAATGTCTCTCGGTACTTCCTCATATGGCAATATTGAAGTATCTGCTGTACAATGTCTGTTTAAGAATACACCTAGCTTTGACAGCAGGATAGCCCACAGCAAGGACTGACTGGAAGAACATGTCAATCTGACAAGCACACGGTCAGCCCTCTGTCTGAGTGAAAATGTTTATATTTGGTTGCCTTGATCACTGGCTTCAGGAAAAAGGACCTCGACACAGCATGTGAATTATACATTTTGCTTGCCTTTTTATATCCATTTTATGATATATACTATACTCCCCGGCCATCTCTTTAGGTATACCAGTTCCAGTGCTCCTTACCACAAATATCTAATCAGGCAAGCACATGGCAGCAACTAGATACAGTATAATGTAGAAAGGGTCAATACGATATACTGAATGGGGAAGAAAGGTGATTGAAGTGACTTTGAACGTGGCATAGTTGTTGGTGCCAGAAGGGCTTTTTTGCATGATTTCAAAACTGCTGATCTTCATACTCCACTATCTCTAGGATTTACAGAGAATGAAATGTCTGAAAAAGACAAATATCCAGTGAGCAGCAGTTCACTTAGTGAAAATGTCTTGTTAATGCCAGAGGTCAGAGGAGAATGTCCAGACTGTTTCAAGCTGATAGAAGGGTAAGAGTAGTTCAAATAACATCTCATTACAGCCGAAGCATGCAAAAGAAAATGCACAACACATCAGATCTTGAAGTAGATGAGTTTTAGCTCAATTCTTAGTTAAAAAAAAAAAAAGAAGAAAGAAACACATTGCCTGGTCTGATAAGTCTCGATCTCTGCTGTAACATTTGGATGGTTGGGTCAGAATTTTGTGTAAACAACATGGTAGTGGTGTAATGTGTGGGGGTAATTTCTTGGCACGCTTTCAGCATCGTTTATTAAATATCACAGCTTACTGTACCCGTGTCCATCCCTTTATGACCACTGGATAACGGGCCATGTCTCAAAGCTAAAATCATCTCAAACTAGTGTCTTGAACATGACATGACTGTACTCAAACAGCATTTACAGATAGAGCACCTTTGGGATATGGTGGAACCGGGGATTCACATCATGGATGTGCAGCTGACAAATCTGCCCCACTGCATCATGCTATCATGTGATTATGGTCCGAAAGCTGTAAGGAATGTCTCTAGCACCAAGTTGAATCTATGCCATAATGGATTTTGACCAACTGAAGGCAAAATGGGGTCCAACTCAGTACTAGCAAATGAAGTGGCCAGTGAGTGTATAAATGTCTATCACCATTGGCAATTAACCTTGCAATCCTGTATAGTCGAGGTTTCATAGGGCTAGTGATCTGAGTGAATTGAGAATGTATTATTGCTCGGATAATGCTTAAAATGCCTAAAGACCAACACTGTGACACATAACTATTTATCATTAGTGGATCATCTACATTCTACGAAGGAAGAGCGTGGAGGAGAAAGTAGTTGATTTGCATAACTTATTACGCATTCCTTGCCATTATAAATAGCACCAATGCCTGCACTGAATATGAATGGTTGATCAAAATCACAGAAGCCCATGATTGGAGATAACATCAGTGGATTTTTCAGCTGATGAAATGCTAATGCATAGTCTTGCATCTATTCAAAACTGTACAGCCTTATGAGTTAGTCTGTGCAAGGGCTGAGTTGTCACGGCGTAATTATGCACAAATTGCCTGGAATAGCAATGTAACTTCCAAAGTCTTCTCACCTCTGTAGGAGATCTGGGGGTTGGGCACTTCTGTACACGTTGACTGTGCTTTGGAAATGATAATAGACTGTTTTTAGAGACAATGTGTGGCATTTCATAGGATTTAGATTTAATCGAGCTTCTCATATTCTAATGAAAATGTCTCTGGGATTTGCTAAGTGATCTGCAAAACTTTCCCCAAGCAAATAATATCTTCTTAATAAGTGGCACACTTTGTGCAGGGTAAGATTCCAAGAACAGTTTCCATCATTCTTTGGTTTTGAATATGTATGCATTTATGTAGGCCATATTTTAATGCACATTCTTAAAAGCTACTTTAGATGCACTGTATATTCAGTTTAACTATTAAATTCTTGGAATTTCAAATTATAAACAAACCTATAAAATAAATATTTATCATGTTCAGAGTGTGAGTCAATGGCAAATATTTCTCCTTTCTCATTAACAATAAACTTTTGCATAATATTCTAAAACACTGCATACTTAAAGGAAATGAATATACTGCATAAATTAATATATCCAAGTCTCTACGTATGTCCTGATACTGGTTTATCAGCTTACTGGCTACTATCAGACTGAAAAGCCTTTGGGTTAAGTTTATAGGTACAGTTTCTATGTTGGTGTTTGCAAATTTCCATAATGTGGGCAATGGATTGGCTTCCTGTCCAGGGTGAACCCCGCCCTAAGTCACTAAATAAATTAATGTTTATCCTGCCGGAAATATGACAGGAATAGAAGAAGTGGGGAAAGAATTCATGGTTGAAACCTTTACTACATGTGAAACTGGAAGTGAATAAAAGCTTCAAAGACAACTGACCTTGAAAGACCTTGAAACTTGTCAGGTTATCTAATGTTACCTCCACGTGGGTAAACATTCACAGAGGTGATTTTTTTCTTCAACAATAGAGACACAATTGGATTGAATGTATTGAATGTATTATCAAAGATTTACACCACATTTCTTATTCCAATCAAAAATGTATTCTTATCAAGCCAGATCGGATGGGAAAATCTGTTCCAATTAAAGTGTTTATATGACTTTTTTTTTATTCGGCTAATATTCTGATTACTAGTGGAATATTAGGGTCCATGTAAACACACCTAGTCTCCTGATGATGCTACAGCCAGATGGGTCTACTGTAGAAGTCCAAGAAAGCATAAATGGCCATGCTCTCAGGGTGAAAAGGATGACATTGCTACCTAATCAGATAATCAAAACAATACTAGCCAATCATGTCACGTACCTGAGCTCATATATATGAATGAGGACATTTTATGGAGTTCTTCTGCAGCTAAATCCAAAAGCACATGGTCAGTTACAGATTGACCGCAGCTAAATCTTAACTTATTGACTACAATTGTCTGGAAGGCAAATGATGGAATGGTAAAAATAATAATATAAAATGTAAAACTATTTTAGAGTGCGCGTTTATGAGTGTGGACAAGACAGCTGTCGAATTTATATATAGACTCTAACCTCTTGCTCTTGTTTTATCTCCCTGTTCAGTTTCTCATTTGGTCAAAACAACACAACTTTCTCTTGTTAGCTGAAGAAAATGCAAATACTTGAGTAACTAATGATAACATCACCTAAGGTACATTGTGTCTGGTTTATGTGGTGTGAGTGACGGATCTTGCTGCTTATTTATAATAAGCCCATGTACTGTAACTCTACCTATACTATAGAAAATGTTTTTTTTTTCCTTCTTCTTCTGCATGAAAACTTAAATGGCCACATGAGTGCAGACATGTTATGTTTAGATAGTCAGGTGAGAGCTCAGGTTGAGATGTTTAATTTACCACAAAAAAAAAGAAAGAAAGAAATCTATATAATTGTTGCCACTTACAGTACTACAGAATAATGCTTTAGTCAAATGCAAAAGGTAAAAGAATAGATACAGGGAATGCTATTCATAGTAAATGAATTTTATTAGCAAAAATTTTTATTAGATAAAAAATATGAAATTAACTTAGGCGCCTACAAAGCCACACTGCTTACTGCTGGAGTGTAACTTCACTCAGACTGCCTTTATTTGAGTTGCTCTAAGTGTGCTTAATAAAACGACTGTTCATGATTGTGTCATCTGTGTCATCCTTCCGTGTGTTAGACCTGTTACAATACGTAAATACGTTTTAGAAGGTTACTGGCTAAGAGTACCTCCGCGGTACGGTAGTGTATTAGTTACCGCTGTGGCCTTGCACTTCCAGAGTTGAGAGATTTGTTTATCCGGCACATTTCATGGACACTCAGTTGGATTGGGATCTGGGGAATTTGAAGGCCAGATCAGCAACTTTAATCTCTTTGCCTGCTACAGTATGCCCCATTATAGTACATAAAGATGTATACTTATTTTTGATAGTATCCTGGTATGTGTTTCATAGTACCAAACCCTGTATGTACTGTAGCATGGTAGAACCATGTACAGTACCATACTGTACTATATAAGCAAATAAATGCCATGATAATGTAAAAAATGCTTTATGTCTATTTCATGTGAATGTAAAGCATTTTTTAATGTCCACTATTGACCTCTACTTTATGTCCAGTAATCTATACAGCATGACATATTCCTCCATATTAGGTCAGAATACTCTGGAAACCAAATGCACTTAATAAAATCACGTCAGCATAAAGGGTATAAAACAGGAGAATAAACAAAAAGGCTAAAGAAAATCAAATAATTCCACATAAAACATTCAACAGAAGCCAAATGTGGCAGCTTGCCAAAAGCAGTGCCATGAGCAAAGATTGTAGAAGGCTTTGCTCTAGACAAATATTGGTTCATGGCAGGGTTACTGTACCTAGAGAAAGAAGCCTAACCCTTAGGACCCTAACTTTCCTCACTTGGTAGCTGTCATAATGGGGAGAATTAGTTAGTTGTTGTGAAGTGTCAACTGCAAACTTTTTTCTGTGCTTACTTTTGTTAGATACTGGCTTCCCAGCTTTAGTCTTGCTTTACTCAAACCAAACATTGCATATGATTAATTCATCAATCCATCTAGGAACCTCTGTAGCCCAACAAGGGACTGTAGCGGCCAATGGTGACCATTGTATCTATTCCCATTTTAGCCATAGTGGGACATCCGGGTCAATATTCACATTCACACACTATGGGCAATTAGCCTAATCTGCATGTCTTTGGACTGTGGGACGAAACTGGAACACCCGGAGGAAACCCACCAAGAACGGGAAGAACATGCAAACTCCTCGCGCACAGACCCCGAGGCAGGAATCAAATCAAAGTGCAAGGTGTCAGTGCTAACACTAAGCCACTGTGCCGCCAATAACTTGATAAAGAATACAATTCGCTAATGCAGGATATTTGTAGGGGGCAAGCGAAAACTTACTTGAAGAGGATTAAAAAGGAACAAATTTGTAGTTCATTTGCATTAGCATTAACCAGGTTTTACTGGTTCTGACTTGCTCCACTGGGACTGTGGCCAGGCTTGATCAAGCCTCAGAAACAGATGGTTGAGACTGTGTTAATATCTCACACAATCTTCATTTGCAAAAGCATATGCCAAAAAGAACCAGCTGTCCAGCCGAGAAGCAGTTGGGAATCATTGAGTTTAATTAGTTAATTAACAAGACTGACAATAGAAAAATCGATGGCTGCCAATCAGAGTGATATAGTGATAGTATCTGAGGCTGCTGAGTGTATTTGGGATAGAAAGATTAAGGGATGCTATGTCTAAAAGAGAGTATAAATATCAGGAGGACCAATATGTTATGAAATTTATTAGCAAGAAAACAGCATAATAATTTGATTTCTGAAGATTTATTACAAGCTTGACTCCGCAAAGGGTAACTCGAATTTAAAAAATGTTTGTTCTTACTGTCTGCCATAATTTATTCTAAAATGACATTGGATAGTGTAATTTGAATTCAGGTCATTATACAATCTGCCTGGAGCGTCTGACCATGGAATCCAAACCTCCAAACCACCACAATACTAATGGCAAGGTTGTCAAATGTCAGATATATAAGTTGTGTTGTGAAATGTGTGCTTTATTGAATTTTTACTCAGTCCTAGAATCTATAAATCTGCAATATGACTCTATAGACCTTACAGAATTTCAATCTGGTTCTATAGAACTAGAGACATGCACATTCTACGGAACTTCTGCAGTGTTTTACAGTGTTTCCTAATCAGTTGTTTGGAATTTTATTCCAATGCTTATATAAAATATCAAAATATAAAAAATATATATATAAAATAATATATAAAAAAATATAAAAAGTTACAGAAAATCCCTTGTTGCCTTTTTAAATGATTAGTCTTTGGTGGACTAAAAAAAAAATTGTAATATGTAATTATAGGTACTGGTGGGAAACAATTAGCGTCTCATGAGATCTGCCTACAGATATGTTTTTCCCGGTAAGGTGTGGAGTTTCCGGATGGTTTACAGTACTGGTAAAATGTTACGTAAAAAAAAACAGACACAGACTGAAGTACAACATCTGGATTCAATGGTAAAATGAAGAAGAACAAACAAAGCTGCTCCGTGGCCTCGACTCGCTACACTACAAGTGCAGGAGAAAGCAGAAAGCATAGTATGTTGGGAGGTGTATGGACTAGGCTAAAGGCCAACTCGTACAGAGCAACCTTTCTATCCATTATATGAATGATGTTTAATGTCCATGTTCACTCCATGAACAAGAAATTTGACACATCAGACAACTGAGATCTGCATATCACAATATGAGAGAAGGCGGCATTTTTATTTTTACAGAAAATAAAATGGGGCTGGATACCAAAATCCCTGATGAAACCCTGAATTACCAAAGAAGAGTTTCTCTAGAAACAAAAAAGCATTAAACGTATAAACTGAAATCCTATACTTTAGCTACCGCACTGGGATTATAAATTGAATCCTTTAGAACAGGTTCTACTGAACCATTACTAAAGTCAGAAGAGGCTAAAAAGTAAACTTTTTAGAACCAAATCTACATGATTTTATAGAACCCTTTCTATAGACCTTGGGTACGAAGGCTCTACAGTATGTAATTTCTGCTTTTTTATGTCAAAACAAGTGAGGCAAAAATGCAATCCAATCATACAGATGAACAATTGAGGGTTATACACATTGCTCAGGCGGGCAGCAGTAATTCTGTGGTAACCCTGACATTTAAACTCACCACTACTAGCTTCTGCTCTAATGTCTTCTCATATTTTTTTTTACTTTAACATTAAACTATACTAAAGTGTTTTTAAATGAGCAACACCAAGAAAATCTCAGGCCCTGTCTTTCTTTTTTTCCTTTTACCTACTTGTAAAAGGGGTGGAAAAGAATTAAATAATTGTACTTAATTAGCAATATATTTCATGTGACTGTACTTCACTAAAGTATTTTTATTATATGATACTTTTTAATTTTACTCCAGAACATCCTACAGCAGATACCAGTACTTTGTACTTTACTACATTTCTGCCTGGTGTTGTGATACATAACCTACCGATTAATACATGTACAGTAATTGCGTGATTTGCCTTCCGTTCATTTAACACAGGTGTTTGAATGCGGAATGGTGAATCGACTGCAATACTACTGTAAGCTAATATAAGGTCAGTACTTTTGTACTTTTATTCATGTAAAAATGTAAATGGAGTGCTTCTACATTTACTTGAGAAATATTTTATTTAGGGTATCTCTACATTTACTCAAGTACAGGATTTATGTACTTTGGCCCCCCACTGCTCTTAGTTACTATAGGTCTTTAAAGTTTTGAAATACTTTAAAAACCACAATTTTTGTTGATTTGTTCTCTCCAAACAGCTGGGCTTCAGCTCAGGTATAGTTTATGCTTTATGCTTCACAATATTTAAATGCTGAAAAATGAAGCCGCAATGAAGCTGGTACTGCTAAGAAACACCAAGCAATAACAATGCAGACAAAAGTAAAAATAATTGAGAAAATGGAGCGAGGTGATAATATGGCAGACATTGCTCGTTCTTTTCTTTTTTGCTTGTTCTTTTTTGTAATATATTGTGTATAGCCAATTGTATTAATATCCTAGAACCTAGACAATATTTGTTGGACTTACAAACAAACTGGACTTATGAACTAGATATTGGAACAGAACCTGTGCATATGTAAGGGACTTACTGTACTGTATGTCCAAAATCGTTACGTAATTTCTAGCAGGACTAAGCTGGGTAATGATTGGGTCCACAATTAGATTCTGAGAATGCATGCAAGTATATGCTATATGAAGACAAAAAAAGCAAAAACATGTCCATGAAACAGACCATGAATGAACCCATATGTAAATAGCTTAATGAGAAATTATTATTATTATTATTGTTATTATTATTATTATTATTATTATTATTATTGGGTCCTTGTGCATGGAGTTTGCATGTTCTCCCTATGCTTGTTGGGTTTCCTCCGGGTGTCTGGGTTCCTCCCACAGTGCAAAGAGAAGCCTAACTGGCATTCCCGTTGCCCATAGCATGTGAATAAATGTCAGTGTATATATGTGTGTGTATGTTTGTCCTGCGATGGACTGGCACCATGTCCAGAGTGTAACCCCTCTTTGTGCTTGAATCTCCTGGCATAGGATCTAGGCCTCCTGTGATCCTGTACAGGATAAGCAGTATAGAAATGAATGAATGAATGAATGAATGAATGAATCTCTCTCTTTTTTTTTAGTGACAAGTCATACTTAAACTCTTGAATTTCACCTTCCTTATCCTACTGTAGGTCAACATCTCTGTAATATACATTTGAATTTGATGTGGTGTGGAACAGTCTGAAATAATAGAATCATGTTGACTGACAGGTTTTGTAATAATGCGCTCTGGGCTGATAAATAATGCGCTCCAGGCCGGGTAGTCCTCTATGTTTCTCATGTTTGTTGTAACTAATTGCACTGGAAGCCTCGCCAGATTCAAGGAGAAATGCAAAAATCAATTTACGCCCTTCTAAAGAACAGCCAAAGGACCAGAAGGACTCAGATGACACAGTCCATCAGCTTCTGAACTGTCACAATACTTTCTGAAGCCCAAGAGACCCATCTACTGCTCATATCCCATTTGTCCTTCATCCTCCTCTCTGTTTGCCTTTGCATTTCATTCTATCTTCTATCACTACTGGCACAGCAGTGTAGACAAATCATGAAAAAGTGTTAGACATGAAATGGCTGATTTGCCCATCAAAGAGATCAAAATATCCTGGGATAATCCCCCATGTTTGCCACCAATCAGTATGTTTCATTACTGCAAAAACCCATTTTTATCAAACGGAGGGGCAGAAGACAACTAATCTTGACAGTACCAACACAGATTTGTTAGGGGAGCTGCGCAAATTAGCAAGGTGGGATGAAAGGAAAAGCATTCTTTTTGAAGGGATACTTTAAGTACTAATGACAGACCAGAAATGTTGTTTTGGCACCAAAACTTTCCCTGATGAACAATTTACACATTTTGTGTCCCTGCCCAGATTGGGGTTGCCTTTGTGCATTTTAACAACATCGTATGAAGTGAGAAAGCAAAAGTCTGGCAAAGAATGCTTTTACAGAGAGCACTTGCACATTCCTGGCAGGCGACTGCCTTTGAATTCAATCAGGCACAAGTAGTGGTGCAAATCAGAAATAAACAAGCTGGACTCTGAAAGCATTCAGGATCTAACTGGGCCAGCCACTTTGGAGCTTAACAGCCCTTGATACACCATCTGGGTGCACTATTCACAATGAATATGACCAAAGAATACAGTGGGACAAGTTGAGCAATTAAACTTCAGTTGCAAGTAATGTAAAATGATGTGTAAAGTGTAACGGTGGTTTGATGATTTTAGAGCTCATTAGTTCCACTACAGGAATATCACTGCATTATAACTGTTCATTTGTATTCTGTCTTTGATCCTATTTTGCTCATTTTTCTTGCCTATAAAGTCTTAAATGTCTGCGTTTTAGTGTGTCAGTAAAGGTTACACAGTGCATGCATCCAGCTTCTCTAACCGATTCAATATACGTAAGCTTTCCTTCGGAGTAAGAAAAAAACATGCTTGCATGTGTATCTGTGTGTGATATACTGTTTAGAGTGTAGGAAGAAGAGTACACTGAGCTTTGACAAGTAAGAAAAATCGCATGTAATGTAGCATTTAGACAATTACTCACTCCTGACTTGTCTGTCTCTGATGTCTCTTTTCTCTGTGAATATGTGACACCTCACATACCCACAAGCAGCCATTTGTCACGTTGCTGAGTGTGTGCGTAGAGAAAGTGAAAAAATTTGTCATTGTCATGAGTACACTATGCAATGTCACTCCTCTCTTCATCCAGCTCTCTCTCTCTCCTTCGTCCACATATATCTGTCACCGTTTAATTAGCTGAATGGGCAATAAATCCAAGGATAGATTATTGACTGGGCCAGCAGGGCTAGTGCACATGGACTTCAAACAACCCGGGGTGTTGGAGGATGAAGGACTCAAGATAATCCACTGCATAATAATCTTTTAATTAACTCTTATGTTCAAATACGCAATAATACAATTTTATTTTAGGGCCAAATTTAGGGCCTCTCAGCTCTCCAACTGCCCATTTACTACAAATGTAGCATACACCAATCATCTATAACATTACAACGCAAAACATAATGCCCGTTATCGGTTTCCCTTTGTGCTGCCTGTCTGGCACCAGGACATTGGTAGCGGATCCTTAGGGTGCTGTGGGTTGTACTGTGGGTCCTCCATGGATTGGACTTGTTTGTTCGGCGCATCCTACAGTATGTTGGATTTGGGGGCTGGGGAATTTGAAGGCTGTTTGCCTGCTGGCCCCCATGCACAGTATGCTATGGTGTATAGGGTCTTCTGGTGCCTTTGTATAATGACCATCGTTGACATTTTTCAGCCAACCCAGAACCCATAGGAACCTCAAATGAAATAAACAGGCTGGCAATTAATTCCATACAGATAATAACACAAGCTCAAGACTAGGGCTGCACGATATATATCGAAAAATTATCGTTATCGCGATAATGGTATACGCAATATCTGTATCGCAAAGAGTTGCGATAAATGAAATCGATGAG
>JAQMYG010000021.1:9697729-9719715 GCA_030014215.1 Clariallabes teugelsi
ATTGCAGTGCACAACAACACACACACACACACACACACACACACACACACACACACACACACACACACACTACAGGCACTTTAGAAATGCCAATTAGCCGTAGCAAATCTGCATGTCTTTGAACTGTTGGATGGAACTGGGGGAAACCACCAAGCACAGGAAGAACAAGCAACAAGGTCAGAGACTCCACCCTTGAGGCATGACGCCACAGAGCTAACCAATATGTCACCATGCTGCTTATACTGTATAATAATATATAAAGTATAATTTAGTTACATTGATAGTTTTTCATATTAGTTAAAAAATCTTTATGAACTGTGGGAATTTTCCAGCATTTTCTGTCATTCTAGAATTTTGACGCTAGCAAATTTCCTTAATTTATTCATTCCTTCATCTTCTATAATGCTCATCCTGTACAGGGTCACGCAATGCCTGGATCCTATCCCAGGAGACTTTGGGGTACACCCTGGACGGGGTGCTAATCTATCGCAGGGCGCCCACACACACTTATTTACAATTTGGGAACACCTATTAACCTAACCTGCATGTCTTTGGACTGTCTTTGGAGGAAACTGAAGCACATAGAGGAAACCCACAAAGCACAAGGGAGAACATGCGAAAATCGAAACCGCACTGGAGGTGCAACGCGACTACACCATTGTGCTGTCGCAATAGCAATTTTACTGTGCAAATTGCAATGCATCAAATGAAATGTTGGAAGTAAAATAATAAAGAAATAAACCGTACCAGTGTTGCAACCTTCTACTCTAGTTGCCATTTTGGAGATATTCTTACAGCAATAACAATGCTTATTGTTGATCTTACACGGTGGTAACAAGCGCTACAGGACATGGAGGCTATTTGTAACTATCAGCTTTACTTTTGGAAACTTGTGTACCTTTACAAAAGCCCAAGGAGATTTTAAAGACAATTCAAAAAGCAAGCCAAGCAACTGCAAATAAGATTTGTGACAAATTAACCAGCTACACTTGTTTATCACGCACTTTTAAAGACCGTTGCTGCTACTGTAAGTGTGTGTGTGTTTGAGAGAGAAGCAGGGTGAAGGACAGAGAGACACAGGGGTGTATATTAAAGCCTTATTAGTTATGTGCCAGTAATTTTCAATAGTGAGCCTTCCTGTATCATCATCTCCTATAAATAATGCGCCGTGTTGATAGGATCTCCCCAGTGTACGTAAAAATAGAGCTGACAAATGTCATTTTCATTCAAGACTGCATTTCCGGCTCAGGAAATCTGTGCAGTAAAGCTGGCATCCATATTAAATCCAGTAACGATGATAAAAAGCTACAGGGTTTTGACACAGACACTTGTATGTATGTGATAGGAGAAAGACATCAGAGGCTTATGTAAGAAAATGTCGTTTCACATTAACTACTGCATGAATTCTTAAAAGACCTACCAAGCATTCCCCCCCCCCCCTTTTTTAAGAATGGATGATGTTCTGTTCAAACCATTTAAAGAATGTCTTTGTTTACATTTGTTCATATTTACAGAGCATAGATTGCCATTATCATAATCACACTGGCTTAAACATTGGCCTATACATCAATCTAAGTTTGTCACTCTGCCATACACACATAAAACATACTGTAAAAAGGGTGATAGATGAATGCTTGTGTGTGTGTGCTTGTGTGTAAAGAAATGAAAGTATGTATGCATATTCATAAAACATTCTCAATCGAAGGTCACCTGCAAACTTGGCTAAGAACGTACAAAATAATAAAGGCTCTAAATCTGTTTTGGCGCCTGCGTGAGCGTAATTGGCAGAGAAAGTATTTTAAATTTTGATGAGCAGATGGTATCAGCCGCATGTTTTGAATATTAAGAGCCTTCAATCAAAAGAACAATCCACTTCTGCAACTCATCTGTCGAAACTTGTGAGAGACCACAAGATTTCATGATGATGACCGACATAATCGATCAATAAACAATGATTAAAATTATTATTCCACATATAGTACGGTCATTAAATGACACATATAATGCAATCGTGTCTGCCTAAAAAAAGAAATATATCGCTGCTCAATTATAGGGAGGGTCATTTTTAGTAACCGCTTTATCTCAGGAGCTCATCCTCAAACGCAGGGTTTAAAATGGGAATAGATCATGGATGGGTTGCCAGTCCATTGCACATTCACACATCAGAGTCATTGTAATGTGAACAGTCATGTTATGTAGTTACTTACTCATTTACTTAATTATATAAATAGTAAAGGAAATGATTTTAATAGTGAGCCACAAAATCAGTGCTATAAAAGTGCACAAATTCTATTTTCAGCTATTAAATGTGTAAATAAATCCTTCGTCGACTCGAATAAATATCAGTGACACTAGTTTAAGATCATTACATGCACTTTTTTTTTCAAACAGCCAAGCAATTAAAACATGATTTAATATTGGCAGACTTTGTAAGACCAGGATAATTAATTAATCGATTAGCAGAAAAGTGCTCATCCGATCATCTAGAGTTCAAATCTCAGTAATGGTGCAGCCAGCCATAGCCTGGAGCTAAGACAGCCAAATTGGCTGTGATGTCAGGGTGGGAGGGATGGCATACTTTCTTCTCCCGTCGATCACAGCAACAGAAGCTAATTGCAGACATCTGGAACCTCACGTATGCCGAAGAGGGCAGATAGAGCAACGTGTTTTTTGGTGCCCTGTGATGCATCATGAGCAGCGGTTTAAAGAAAAAAGGAAAGGAAAGGAAAAAGAACAGAAAAATGTGATTGAATGGCATCATTTGTCTTAGGGAAACATGTTAATGTGAGAAGCAAGGAATCAGTCAATTGGAGCAGGCAGAACTGGTTTACACTTAAGAGAGATTAAAACTAAAGGCGCTGGAGCTCAGTGTATTTAACTTATAGGATTTCCTCAAGGAACTTAAACATCATATTTATTATTATTATTTACATTTTTTTTTTTAATTCTTAACTATTATAATTATTATTATTATTATTATTATTATTAAAAAGTATAAATCATAATGGCGGCACAGTGGCTTAGTGGTTAAAAATCACTTGCACCTCCAGATCCTGAGTTCGATTCCCGCATCTCCCTGTGCTTGCTGGGTTTCCTCCGGGTTCTCTGGTTTCTTCCCACAGTCCAAAAACATGCTAACTGGCGTTCCCAACGTGCGTGTGAATATTGACCGGAGGTCCTACCATAGTCATACAAATGGGAATAAACACAATGGTCACCACTGGCCTCCACCTTCTTAGTTGGACTTCCTAGATGGATGGATGGATGGATGGATGGAATAATAATGATAATGATAATAATAATAATAATAATAGCCTTGGGCATCTCCAAATTGTAGCTGTTCATTTTCCAGCTGAAATAAAACTCACATCATGCATGCCTGATTTTCTTTCTATTTCACTGGTTTTTGAAATGCTTTGTTTCAGTGTCTGTCTCTCTAACTGCCCCTGAATGCTCTTTGCAGAAGTTTTTTTTTTTTAGACGGCAGGGACAGAGAAAGCCATTTTTGGGACATTTTCAAGTATTTCTAACTTTTCCCACAAAGACAGCAAAAGGGAAAAATATATTTAAGAATGTTAATTCATGATGATCTCTTCAGTATTTAGTGGTATAAAAGTTAAAACACAACTAAGGGCTATAGAAGAGCAATTCACAAAAATGGGGAAAAAAAGACAAACACCAAGGATTTTTTTTTTCTGCAGACAGGAGACCATTTAGAATGTCTAAACATAACTTAAAAAAAAAAAATTATAAATATGAATTGTGTATAATAGGTCCCCATTAAAGCTGGACATGAACGAATCAGCCAACCTCTGCATAGCTTCATAAATGACCCAACTAATTGAGAGCAAGAAAAGGCTATAAATACACTGCTATTCTTTTGACTTGTACAAAATGGTCTTTCTTTAGTGTGTTTTTTTTTAGCCAGTACATCATTCAAAAATTGTAAGAAAACATAAATATGTATTTGGAAACCAATTAAAGAGATGGGTGGGAATTGATTATAACTTCTTTGGTTCTACCAAAAACAGAACATAAAGCTTATTGTGTAAATATTATATGAAGGACGTTGCATCAAAAAATGACTTTTACAAAATAACATACAGTTATGGGAGTAAAAACTCCCTTTATTTCTCTATATAATCCCCTGCTACACTATTGCACTTATCCCAGTTTTTCACTAGTGCTTCAATACCATCAACGGAGAAAGGTTTCTCATGATCCCTGAGCCATGATCGCCTGCTTTGCGTCTAAAATGCCGGCCTCCCAGGAACACCTTTAATGGCGTAAACATGTGGAAATGGCTTGGAGCGAGGTCAGGACTGTCTGGGGGCATGTGGCGGGTAAGACTTTGTTGAATGTCCATGTGAACGACTGGACTGAGTTCCAAGTCACCTTGAACAGCATTGTCATTAACGGATGTACGGGTTTTCTTTGCACCATTCAAATGTTTGCTTCGGTCATCTTCAAATACTGTACTGTGTCAATCAGTTTTCCACATTTACCAGGTTTGACTTGAATGCCTCTTGTACATTGTACACAATTAGTGTGTCAGCATTATGGCTTTTGATTGAATTGGATTTCCAATTCATTTGAAGCTACAGCCTAGTATAGTCAACGCAAATCTAGAAATGTGCTTTAAATAAACATTTTAATGTTTAATATGTTCATATTTTATTGAGATGGAAAGATGAGTCTGTATTTACCCTGTCTTTAATCTCATGGTGTTCTGTTGAGTGTATTTTATAGAAAAAAGGAAAGCAATCATAATTAATGACATAATGTAGGATTGTAAGAACAGCACATGTCCATCTATTGCTAATTAGTCACAAAACAGAGTCTGGACAACAATGGGCAAGTTGTTTGGCCAAACAGCTGGTGCAGAAACAACTTTATGTAGTCCTATACTGTTGAGTGTGTGTGTGTGTGTGTGTGTGAGCGACAGTAGAGAAAGAGAAATCCTTAATTACAGTGTGCAAGCTTCAAAGAAGCTCAGAAGGTGGCTGGGCCCAGGGGGCAGCAGAACACAACATATGAACCAGTGCAAATGAAAGTCATCAATCAGTGGAGGATTCACTTCGTTTAGCAGGTCACATAGCTCAAAGCCTCCACAGACACACACACAGACACACACAGATGCTCCAGGTGAGCAGACCACTTAAACCAAGCTGGACTTCCTGGGATCTAATCCTTATTTTCTGTGTGCATAAAAATTAATTATAAAGTTTGAAATGGATATTAATAGTGGACTAATACAAATTATGAGCATTATTTTCAGATTAGTTTGTCTAATGAATATGAAAAGCCGTTTCAGTGGGTCTCTTCCTCTTACGGTCTGTTTCACACACAAACACATGTACAGGTTCATTTGTCTTGTTATCCTCCTGAGGATGTTCCTTTTGAGGATTGTGAATGCAGGTAATTACTGTAATGCTATGACTTTACCCCAAATCTGACTCTAACCTTAATTCCAGTAACCAAAAGGAACTGGTTAGGCATGTGAGCTTTGTTATTTTGTTGAGACAACGTGAGGACTTTGTCAGATATTGTTAACCTTGTGAGGACACACAAACATACTGTACACTGACCATTATGGATCCTTAGGTTGTGTGTGTCTACAATGTATATATCCAGTACTGTATGTCCATCCATCTACAGTACGTAGAATCGATTAGTCCAACTAGGTACCATGGAGGCCAAACGACCGTGATGGGACCTCCAGTCAACATTCACGCTCTCATTCACATGTTATAGACAATTTGACACCAATCAGCCCAACTTGCATGTCTCTAATTTACCACTAAGCCACCGTGCCACCATACAGTATGTCCATCCATCCATCCATTCTGAATGTATTCTGATACATTCTGAATATATATTTAAATAAAATGTAATCGGTAAGATTGTATGTCTTCAATCTGCCTTACACCCACATTATTACTTTAAAGTTTGCTGCGTGAACGCAACACCATGTGGTACCCGTATTAAAACAATATGGGATACTTAATAATAGAATGTGCAGTAGTCTTGTTTTAACCTGATTTGCTATATCGTTATTTATATATATCTCAGCACTTGTGGGGTGAAGGACCTTGCTCAAGGGTCCAACAGTGGCAGTCCAGCAGTGTCTGGTCAGCAGTCCAACATCTTAACCACCTAAGCCACCTCTGCCCCCATGTACAGTATATGAATTCAGTGTATACTGTGTGTATACACGCACTTTTCCATAATTGTGCTTGGAAAGGTGTTTTATGAACTTTTCATTACTGGGCAATAAAACACGCTTTCAATCATTTCACCATATATATATGAGCATATACGAAATATATATAAGAAAGCTTATACAGATGTTAAGCTTTACATGAGAGTAATGCATAATTAAAAAGCATGAAGCAACTTTGCCCTTTACAAGTCATTTTTAACTTCTCCCTGGCTTTCCAACATGGAGATATTTTTACTCCTCAGGATTGTTCCAATTAAGGATCACAATTCCTCCTTGAGTAGACCGCCCACAGCTGGGCAGAGTAATTATGCTACTGGTAATTAAATATTCATTTGAACAATCAGAACTGCGGGGAGAGGTGTCTTTGTCACTGGTAGCGTACGCACTTCTGCAGCTGTTCGAGTGTCCTTTTGAAGCACCTTGAAAGTGTGCATTGTGCTCACTTTCCCTTCCTCTGGGTGTGTTTTTACATGAAGGTGGGGGTTTGTTGATGTGTTTTCTCATTAAGCACCATTATCCTTTACTCAAGATGGGTTTTATCTGTGTGCGTCCCAAGACAAAGCTCAGAGAAGAGGCTTCACTTTCTAACACAGGCATACAGGGTCACGGATCACACACACATTTTTAGGAAATAACATTTTCCCTTGGCGATCTGACTTGTTCCAAAATCAATTTTCTATGCAGTATATTTGAGGAAATCAAAGTAGCATTGTACCCTGGCAGGTGCTCAGCAGGGTATGACTCAAATAATTTCCTTTGTGAGTAAATCAGAAATGATCATGGCAGAAATGTGAGCAGACAACTGGGGTCAAATGCTGGAGCTGCAGCAGTGGACTGGAATATAAATTTCTGGTTGTTTTCATCTCATCTGCTTGTTAGATATACATAATGTTATGGGGTGAACATACATTACTGCATTACAGCTTCCTAATTGGGATATGTAAAAAAAAAAAAAAAAAGAAAGAAAGAAAGAAAAACATTTAACTATGCTGTAAGGTACATGTGGCAAATAATTAAATTTTCATTAAATGCATAAAATCAGTGGTGGATGAAGGACACAAATCCTGTACTTGAGTAAAACATCATAGTAAAACAGTTTAATTCCCACTCCTGATTTCAAACACCTGCTACATGAATGAGCATTTTACGCAGGGAAGGCAAATCGTGTAATTACATATAATACTCAGCAGGTGGTAGGTAATATTGTCGGTTCAAATCATACATACAGTCATGTTCTAAAGTTAGTGTCTCTTCTTTTAATTCTATATTTATTTGTGTAAAAACATAATGAAAGTCATCTGATCATAGCAGGTCTCCGTATTAGGCAAATACAAACAGCAAATGAGCAACAGCAATATTTTTTTTCATAGTGCCATTATTTAATTAACAAAACAATTAAGCCAAAAAAATCATCAGCCCTTGATTAATTGATCTATAAAAGCAAACATCTGGAGGATTCAGGTGTGTAAAAGACATAAGCATGGTCATAGAGAAGCAATTGCTGATGCACATCAATCTGGACATAGTTATAAAACTATTAGGAGTTCAATGGTCTACAGTGAGAAAGATTCACAAGTGGAAAACATTCAAAACAGCTTCCAATCTTCCCAGTAGTGGATGCTCAGTGAATTACAAAAAAAAAAAAAAAAAAAAAAAAAAACGCTACATCTCAGACTCTACAGGCCTCACTGAGCACAGTAAAAGTTAAAGACCATGACGGCACAATTAGAAAAAGACTGAACAAGTATAGTTTTGTTTTAAATGGTTGGCAGGAGACAGGCTCTTCTGTCTAAGAAGAACATAGAAGCATGACTGAGATTCGCAAACCACAAAGCTTCTGGAACCTTGGACAGATGAGACCAAAGTGAAATTGTTCGGTCTTAATGCACAGCACCATGTTTGGTGAAAACGAAACAGCATTTCAGCAGAAACACCTCAGACTCACTGTCAAGCATGGAAGTACAGGGGAACTCCTCTGTATACCAGCGTATTCTAGAGGGAAATGTGAGACCGTCTGTCAGAGTAAAGGTAAAGTTGATGTACGAATAAAAAATTTCCACTAATACAACTACTCATGTGAAAACTCTGCTTAAGCATAATATCGAAGTAAATGTTTTCTTCACAAAGCTATGCAGATACAGTACAGGTCAAGGCAATCTGTATAATCCCATGTTCATGTTCTCGGCTTACAGAAGTGAAAGCATTGTGGACGTCTGCTCTTGAAGCCCACCCAGGTCAAGCATCTACATGTTATACTGTATATTCTGAGTTTATTTTCTGCTCTTCATGGTGGGAATAGTGGTTATTTCAATCTCAAATCAGCTTGCTCATTCCCTGAACTCATTAGATGTTGTTGGTTTGTTTGTTTGATTTGCACCATTTTTAGAAAACCTTAGAGACAATAGGTCAGCCATTTCTGAAATACTCAAGCCAGGCTGCTTGATACCAACAAACATCAACCACAATCGTCGAGATCGTTATTTTTACTCCATTCTGATGTTTGTTCTGAAACTTTTGACCTGTATTTGCATGACTTTATGCATAGTGTACAGTAACTGCCAATTGATTAATTAACTGGATAGTAATATGACCAAGCATTCCTGTGTGTTTTGGCTAAAAACCTGTGATAGATAAAAAATTTATGCACTGACAGAAAACACTTAAGAAACTAATTAGAAATAATTTTGGCAGGAAGGGTCTATTTGGAAGCACATTTGGTTTTCTCTTGGACCCATGCACGCAACTAAAAAGTAATAGCTTAAACATATGTTGAAGACTTTTTTTTTTTTTTTTTTTTTAAGACAAAAGTGGTGGTAGTGTCACATGGCCAGTACAGAAAAGCTTTATTTGAAGAGTTTCAAAACAAACCATGATATAAACATGCCAGTGGCATTGCGTTTTTTTTGTTTTTTTGTCCTGTGCTCAATGAAGCAAATATACTTCTTGTTTAAAACAGCAGGCTGGCATGACACTATGAAGACACACAAGCACTTTTTGTTAAAGAGACATGAGATGCATGAATTGTTTGTATGTGTGTGTGAAGTTTTTGTGTTCTATCCGCTATTACCGTAATGTTACTGTATAAACCATAAAGGATGACTGATGATGCATGACCTGACTTTCAGGAGTTCATACCTGCTCTATGATAGTGAGCTGTCTTCAAATAAAGTAAAACTGAAACTGGTATTGTAGAAGTTTTTGTATTATAATATTCATGATATTCAACAATCATTTAATTTAAAAAGCAAATTTGCTCTCGCTATTTGGTGTTAGACTTCCAAAAACACAAAAATCACAATCAAAGCATAAGATCTTAAAACTTGACTAACATGTTACTGAAACTAAATTGCAAACCTAAATCACAAAAAAAGACAACCGCAGGCTGATTTATCCATTGTGTGGATTTATAGCTTTTTGCGAAATCACACAAAATTCAAAATTATATAACACAAACAAGTTCAACTTAATATTTCTGCATTTGTCCTATTTAAAGAGGAAAACATCTACAGGTTGTTCTTTTCTGTAGATAGAGCATTGTCCAGGTCCAGCAATCATTGATAAGAATGATGGTGACTCTAAAAGTGGCATGTAATGAATTAATTGATTAATTAATTGATCAAAGGTGTAATTAATTAATTGATTAATTAATTACAGGGTATAGAGTGAGTGACAGCACTTTTTGGTTTTCTATACATCTTTTCGTATTTTTGTATCGGTTGAAGCTATTCAGGATGAATTATCCAATGAAATGTAACACCCATTAGCCATTAGAATTTTAACACATATTAGCCATTCACTCATTGTAAACAAATTCTATCGAGCATCACTCTTCATGTTTTATAATCTACATATTTGTTTGGTTTATCCCAACATGCATATAAAGCCTTCTTCAAAGTCTCAACAAACAATCATGAGGAAATTAAATATGCATTGTAGTTAGCTAGATAAATAATTCACCACTAAGCTGCATGAACAGAATGCCTCAATGCTAATGACTAGAAATTACAAGCATTTCAACCACACGTGGGAGGATTTTTTTTCTCCGAATAAACAAATAGAAGTCTAATTACCAACTTATAGAGCAGGGAAAGACCTGTCAATCAGGCAATTACTAAACAATGACTTGACAACCCCTTCCACTCTCAGCTTCACTAGCCCATCAAAAGGCAGTTGCCATTTAGTTGTAATTATCAATATACAAGGAGACTTTTAATAGCGCAACTTCTTTTAATTGTGTGGTGGCACAGGAGTAATTAAAAATGCATAAGTCTTACTCCAAGGGACCCTAATGCAACACATTAAATCGAGAGATACATCACACAAGGGTATTTATGAAGATCTTACAACTGCTATTTAAACTGTCTGTCAAAAGTTTGGGGACACAGCTTTTCAAATGGGTTTAATTAAAGGAGTATTTTTGGGGTTGGTTTGCCAAGCAGCTTTGGGCAAAAGTAGAAATGCCAGAACTGTGTGTGTGTGTGTGCATGGTGTGTGGATTTTGGCTCTGACAGTTTCTCAACCTCAGCTACTCCAGTGCTGCAGTATCAACTAGAGGAACATTTTCTAATTTAATGTTTCCTAAGAATTTATTTAAATCTGTTCCCCAAAATATAAACAAACTCGTAGACTAATTTAAATCACTGCCATAGGGAACACTGAATTACCAAGAATATGTGCTGTAAATGTGTCCTGCGTCACTGCAGGAACTTTATTTGTTCCTTTATTTTAGTCCTTCATCCAATTAGTCTCAACCAGAACCATTCTGAAAAGCTATATAATTTTTTTTTTCCCAGTCTGGTGCAGGTCTACAATTTGGTATCTGGTGTCCTTTGACAGCTCTTTGGTCTAGGCCATAGTGGAGTTTGGAGTGTGACTGTTTGAGGTTGTGGACAGGTGTCTTTTATACTGATAACAGATGCCATTAATACAGGTAACGAGTGGAGGACAGAGGAGCCTCTTAAAGAAGAAGTTACAGGTCTGTGAGAGCCAGAAATCTTGCTTGCTTGTAGGTGACCAAATCCTTTTTCTCCATCATTTGCAAATCAATTCTTTAAAATCCTAGAATGTGATTTTCTAGATTTTTTTAACATAGTTGAGGTATACCTACAGTATGATGAAAATTACAGGCCTCTCTCATCTTTTTAAATGGGAGAACTTGCACAATTGTTGGCTGACTAAATACTTATTTTCCCCGCTTGCAGTGCAAGATTTTATTTATTTATTTATTTTTTTACAAAATCTGTTTGTTAAAATCCTATTTTTAGAATATTTAATTAAATGAAGATGTAATGTAATAAGAAAGAGGAAACTCTTAGCCCCATGTTGAGAATTTCTGTGCTATCCATAAAAATGACCAAATTAATAAAAATAAAAAAAAAACTGAAGTAACCAGCTTGTATAGTGTTAATTAAAGTGCTTTATAACAATGATTAGGATAAAAACCTCCTCAATTATGTTGAAGAATCAGGGCAATACTTTATTTTTCATCAAATTTTTGCCAAAATGTAAAATTTTATACATTTCACCTACTGCACTTGATTGGCTGTACCACAAAACTAACCTGTATGACTTAATACCTGACTTGATCTGAACACATTGTTAATTATAAAAATCTTTGCATATTTAAAACTCTTCATGCTAGGACACAAAAAATGAAGTCAAAAAGGTTTATTAAGAATCTGAAGTAGACTGATTACAGAATCATCACTCTCACTGCTTTTGACTCATGGAGAAAGAGGGACATACAGTATGTGTATAAAATCCAATGAACCATTCAAACCCCTAAGGTTTTAGATTAGCAGTCTACCTACTGTATTTGAAAAGCAAGCATGAACCATCTCCAATGCCTTGCTTTAAAAAAAAAAAAAGAAGCATTTCCTCCTTTCTGACGTATTTTTCAGATTACAACTAACATTTATTTTAGATGCAGAGCAAAATGTTGGCTTTTATCTCGTACATCTGCATGCCCTATGAGTGAAAAAAGAGAGTGATTGAAAAAGCTGATGGCGCAGGTCTGTCACATTTTGATTAAATCAGAATGCCTTTCCACTATGGTGGGAGTTAACTGCTGCCTGAATTGTGAGCATCAGAGAGAGATAACATTGCCCTGAGTGCAGAGCCTTTCAGTAGAGAAAATAGCATATCACCCTCCGTACGCATTAAAAAGGAAAAGAAAAGCCAACGAGGACTGTGATGTCCTTAGAGAAAAGGCAAGCATGATATGGCTTTTAAGCTTACACTACACATTTGGAGAGGGACGAGATAGACAGATATGAAAAAAAAAAGATAGAAAAGACACCATGCAATAGCCGCAGCTGGAAAAAAAAAAGCCCAGTTTAAAAAGTCATACATGGAAAATACAATATTAAATGGTATGTTTACATTTACCTTTACAGAAGTTCAATTTCTAATAGGAGAGCACTAGGATTCACATTGTGTCTAAATGCAGTTTCATTCATATTAATACTATGGATAATATTTTATCTGGTAAAGGGTTTGCTGTGATAATAATTTTAGATCATGCCTACAACTTGAATTCATCTTTAATAACTCTGTTGTCTCATATTGCTACTGCAGGCTGTTACAGTATTGCAATGCATTCTGCATTTTCAATATTTTGCATTCCTGAGGGTCAAATGTTTTTTTTTAAAATATATATATATAATAATAATATAATTTTTAATATTGCATACATAAACCAAAGAATATACAGAATCAACCAAAAGTTTGGACACACCTTCAAATTCAGTGTTTTTCGTTTTGTGATTTCTTTTCTACATTCTAGAACAAAACAGGAGATTTCAAAACTATGAAATAACACATACAGCATTAGATAATGAAGTAATACTACAGTCAGTTGTTATTTTAATAGAATTGTGTGTGTAAACATTTTTTTGACTGGTAGTGTATAAAAGCAATACCTACCATGTAGTGCATGTCCAAAAAAAGAAAACAATATTACAAAAAACAAAATAAATAGGTTTTGAAATTGGGATATCTTTGTGATTTATTTTTAACGGTTAGAGGGAGTTTGGGAAGTTATTGAGCTAGGAACCCCTGGAGGGCCAATCTGTGCTCGTGGGCTATTCTGTGTTTTGTGTTTATATTGTATCTCAGTCTCCACAGTTGCTTCACAGGTGTGTCCAGTTTAGCTCATTGATTAGTGACTTTGTTTATGCGCTTGATTTCTGCAGTGTCTTTGTCTTGCATCTGTTTGGTTTCCCAATCTGTCCGTCTAGCCTTTTGATTTCCTGTCTGGAAATGTCATACTTCTGCATTTACACCATGCATGTCCAATTTCATGAGGTTTATCTAGGAATGTTGAATTTAGCCTGGATATTTGATATGGGGTCATTTAATACAGTACACAGGTCAGTTAATGAAAATGATAATTGCTAGTTCTTATGCACAAACCTGGCCAAAATTGTTGCCATTCAATGGATCCTGATTGTAGAGGTTAATGCCATTTCCTGCCTTTTAACTACAACTCACAAATATTATTTTGAAGCAAACAAAGGGGCCAAGTATTCAGTGATCTTTTAAACTCATCAAAAGATTTGAAAAAAAAAAAAGTTTCCCAATGATTTTTCATTTCACCAAATAACTCTTTAACCTATTGAGACCTGAATGTCCTCATACGAGGACATGACATTTTCTCCCAGCTACACTGTCTAGTACAATCCTCATACAAAGACCATTAGTTACAGTCCTTTTGCCAAACTTCTTTCAGTTTGACACTGATTTAATTCGTAGTTCTTCTAATATAGAGAAAAAGTGAGGAGTACACAACAATATAGTCCAGTTCTCAGGAGGTTAATTAGCATTAACATTAATCACTAAAATGCTTAGGAAGTGAAAGTGAATGTATACCCTAGGTGCCAGTCCACTGCACATCACAACCCCATTCACACTGCATTAACAATGTTGCAGCAGACATCATTTAGTTAAATTGGGTAATCCTTAGAAACTGACAGTCAGCAAGCCTTTAAAAGACTTGGGATCTAGTCAAATATCAGCAAAGTTATAGCTTTGTCCCAGAAAAAAATAATAAAAAGCTAGAATACAGCTCAAAACAATGAAATGTGTTCTAATGGTTTCTATTAAATGTATTTCCCTTGCTGTATACTGGGATTGTCAAATGTAGCTCATGTTTTGCCACCACAGAATTACTCCATGCAAGAGGATTTGCACAACACTAAAAACTGATACTTTTTTGGGTTCCCTAATAAAGCCATTGATTTCTACATCAAGGTCACATGCCTTTGTGTCTACTTACTGTAGAATCATGAGATTCTTAAGAATATACTGAAGCACCTAGGGAGCATGCCATCAGAACCACTTCCACCATCCTCACACATTCTGTATAATGACATTCGATTTCATCTATTCGACACTCAACCCAACCAGTGAATCAGCATGAATCTGGAGTCATTGAGAATACTAGCCAACCTGTGAACTCAATATGTGGCCACACTAGCCAACCTGCCAGCTAGCCAACCTGTGAGCTCAACATAATTCCAGTAGCTAGTCTGAATCTGCCAAGTTGATATGTGTAGTACTGGCTCCTGCTGAGGATGCTAGAATTGGTAACAGCAGCTACAGCAATGTTAGCTTAGACCTTGCTAAAATAAAGAGACTTTTGGAAATTGATTACAGCAACGTTCACTTGGAGAAGAAAGAAACCATGGAAGGCTTCATCGCTGGCTGGGGCAGCATGGTGCTGAAATATGGCTCCATGGAATGAAACCAGAACACATTGTACTGATCCTGAAACACTGTTATATGCAAGCCCATTTGGACAAATTCAAGTCAGTCTGATACACCAATAATCGAGGCAGATGGGTCTTTTTTTTTCTTGAACGTGGGCCCATTTATACTGTAGCTTCTCTGAGAGCACCTCCCCTACTGGGACTCGAAAATAATGCAGTGGTTACTCTGTAAACATAATAATATGTATGCATTGTACTCAAATATAGACTAATTTGGCAGTGCAGGTACTGTAGATCCCATCAAGTCAACTCATTGCCATCTGTGGTTCTCCCTAGCAAAACCAGACAGCCTACTGAGACAGGATGCAACGGCCCGTGAATGAAAGTCAGAATACAAGGCACGGTGGTGCACAACAATAAACAATGTTGAGACTTCATTAAGTAAGTGTGTGTGTGTGGCTGTGGCTTGCTTAAATAGCCCTTTAACAAGGAGTCCACAGCTGACTGGAAGCATAGTGATTCAGAGTGAGTAGTGCCAGGACTGGATTGGAGTGCCATTCAGAATGATTGAGAGGATTTGATGTAAAGATAGCTGCTCTACTGTATATGATGCATGATACTTCATATCTGAGCATGTACAGTATGTGCATATGCAGGTTGGTATCCAGGCCATTTATAGTTGCTTTATGACAATGACCCTTGATAAGCGCTATACAAATAAAAAATAAAATTAGATTAAATTGAATTTTTGCCACCTTTAGTTGTTAAATATTTGTTATGCAATAACCTAGAATAACCACCAATGTTCATTATCATTTAGAACCTACCCAGCAATAAAAAGTGCTTTGTGACCTTTCTGTAAAGGTTCACACACTGACAAAGTGGTATCAAGTGTTTCTCATTGCTCCTGGTGGATAACCATGGTTCAAGATATAATGACCAGATTTTTTGGAATTATATACGGTATAGCAACTGTAACTAATGACATCTGCATTAAAGTTTGGATTTCATGAGTTCAAACTCCCAAACTGGAATTTATAAAGCAATGTGTAGGTTTAATTTGCATTTACATTTATTTAAAATATATAATTAATTAATTTAAATAATAATAATAATACAATATTGGCAGCATGGCGGCTTAGTGGTTAGCACTGTCGCCTTGCACCTCCAGAGTCCGGGTTTGATTCCTGCCTCTGTGTCTGTGTGCATGGAGTTTGCATGTTCTCCGTGTGCTTGGTGGTTTTCTTCTGGTCCAAAGACCTGCAGATTAGGTTAAATGTTGTTCCTAAATTGCTCAGTGTGTGAATGTTGACCGGAAGTCCTACCATGGTCGTATGGGGATAATAAATGGGAATAAATACAATGGTCATCACTGGCCTCCACAGTCATTAGTTGGACTACAGAGGTTCCCAGATGGATGGATGGATGGATGGATGGAATAATACAGCATATTACTTAATAAGAGATTTTCCACATTTTATTGTATTTCTCAACAGATGGACATTTTGATTCCCAGTTTGCCAATAAGAAGCCATTAAACTTCCCATTTGGTAAATGCCTGTTCAATAAATTGTGGTTAATTATCCTTTCAGTTAAAACCATGAGAGTGCTCTGATTCGTGATGCGAGTGAACATTGAAAAGGAACAAGATGTTCTTTATAAATTCATGTAGTACTTTTACATACTATATGTTGTCTATCCTTAAATAATGACTAAACATATACATTTGTTTTGATCCCAGGAATTACTCATCGCTTTTATTTTTAAGGTGCCTGATACATTTACCAAAATGGCACCATTTATTTTCATTTGAAAATACCATTTAAGTACAACAAAATCTTATTGATAACAAAAAGCCCCCTTGAAAAGGCTCAACCTTCAGTTGAAATAAAAACTTTGGGCTTCTGAGTAGCCTATGCATAGCCTATGCGTGACAACATGTAATTATATATCTCAGTAAATGTTGTCCTCTTTCTTATTTCAGGTGTCTTATATACAGTAGATGTCCATACCTCATTCAGTGCTTAAAAAGAATAGACATGTTGACCACCATATCAGAAACTGATTCCTGAAAAATGAGCTGTGTAGTTAGATAGTAGCTTTGTCAAATGGATTTTTCATGTCAAAATGGTTAAATGGTTTACGCTTCTGTGCCTAACATTTCATTTGATCTATCCTGTCCCTGTACAGTTTTGGAGAATGCCTCTGTTGAATCCCTTTCTTACCTGGTTTCCCATAGGCCAAGAAGTGTTGTTGTTGTTTTTTTTTCATTAATTTTCATAGTTTTTCCTTTTCATTTAGTAACTATTTGTGACTAAAATTTTATTTTATCTTTTATCTGGAGCTGTTTAATGGCTCTAAAGTATACCTTTTCCATCATGTCATGCTGGCTTTTAAATGCATTTTGTACACTGTTTGCATGATAATCGATATATATTTAATATACTGAATGCTAATGTCAGATGGATTGTGCTTAAAAACTGTCATGTTTTGTAATTAGCCTTATTATGAGTATAAATCTGGACAGATATAATTTCAAACATTTACTTCACAAGGCATGGAGTACAAAGCTTGTTTCTTGTCTATTATAAATAATCCCCCAATAATGGAACCATATGTGTCTTTAATATAAAATAGATACTGTTTTTAAAGAACATCAAACGAACAAGTAAATGCATAAAAATGTTATGACCATCTGCCATAAAAAGCACTGTTTTTGCTGTTTAGCTTGATTTTATGTGCCGCCTGCTGGAGTCTTGGTCTGGCAGTGGGCTTTGGGTGGAAGGGCGATCCACATTCTCATTTTTATTATAGTACAACCTGGATAGGTCACAATAAATACATTTGGAAGCCTTATTTTGATTTTGCATAATATGTAGACATTACACATATTTTGTCAGTTGTTGATTTCCTTTTTGGCAAAAGTGTTTATCCATTTTGCTTAGGTAGATTAAAGTCACAGAGATTAATTTTAGTAATTTTATTGCTTGTCCTTCCGATGGATAAACTAGTTCTGTAATGTACAGTCGTGATTGCAGGTTATGTCAGATTAAAGTCTCAGTCTTTCTCTGATCCTAAAAACAGAATTGGAAATTTTAATGTAAGATCTTGCATATAGAGCAAATGACTCCATCGTTAATAGGTTTGAATATCAGTGATATTCCTGCTCATGAGTAGGACATCTGTGATATTAGAAAGTATAAAGTCATTAGAGAATGGAGTAATAGAATGATAAATGGTCTGACAATAAAGACTCCAACCTACTATGAAAAAGAGAGACTCCCACAGTGGCATAGTTGCCAAACACCATAGCATAACAGGGCCGGTTCTCTGCCAATAGTCACCCCCCTACTGTATTTAAAGGACCGAGAGTTGGCTTGAATATTATATGATGATCATTTCTGTTTAAATTACTTTAAATGTGTCTTTTATCTTTTACAACATGCGTAAGTGGTTCCGGTTTAAACTGCAGTTGCAATCAAAGTGCTGGCTCGGTAATGAATTCAATGGAACTGAAAATAATATCTTAGCCTACTGTTGTACTTGCAACTGATCTCACAAGAAATAGGTAGGAATTTAAAACAAGTGACAGCAAATTAGCCAGTTTCTAAAGCAATTGCTAAATGGTGGCTCTTCACACCATTGAGTTTGCTTTTCTTCATTTATCAACCGCTAAACACTTCTATCTTGGTGATACAGTAGCATTGGAGTCTGTGGATAATGCATCATGTCGTTTAATAATTATGTCTCTGCAGGGGCTAATTTACAAGTTAACCCTTAAAGTACACTTAGAGTTCAAGTAAAGTTCAAGTATACTCATGGACAAATGAAACACTCTCACTCCCTCATCGTCTATACCGCTTTATCCTTTATACAGGGTCACGGGGGCCTGGAGCCTATCCCAGTAGACTTTGGGCACGAGGCGGGTGGGCAGGTGCCAATCCATTGCAGGGCTCACACACTACAAGTACTTTTAAAAATGCCAATTAGCCTAATTTGCATGTCTTTGGACTGTGAAAGGAAACCCACCAAGCACATGTGGTTTCTAATTGAAACCACATGTGATGGTTTCTAATTGACGATGCTTATTTTCTACTTTCTAAACTGCAGCAGACCAAAATTCATTAAACTGAGTTTTTCTTTACTTTGATGTAAAGCTCATTCAGCTTTCCCATTAAAACAGTTTGCAATCAAAGGACATGTTAACCATACTCTGCAGTGTTTACTTGTTCTGGCGTGAGTCTTTAGTTAAGAAGAACTCAATTTATTTACACATTTTCTTTGTCATTAACCTTCTAATTCTTCCTCAGTCCTACACTTATTGAGAGGTCTGTTGACCATTTTTATAACACTTCAGTGGTTTTTAAATTGCAATTTGTTGTTAGTTGGTGATCCCAGGCACAATTTGCATAATGTGCTCACCCTGCAAGATGTATTTACCCTCTGCCTGCCAAAATGTTTTTTAGTCTCTGGTTTGCTAGCTAAGTATGCTTTGTTCATTCACTATATGTTCATTCACTCACTCATAGTCTATACCTGTATAGAGGGTCAGGCAGGCCCGGAGCCTATCCCAGGAGATTTAGGGCATGAGGCGGGGTAGACCCTGGAACGGGTGCCAATCCATCACAGCAAATGTAATATATGTGTGTTCAAATGACAAACAGTTTAAATATCTACGATTGTCATGCTTAGACTTTTTTATGATCAGTGGACTAAATGGGTTATAATGGATGATGGTTTAAATATATACAGGTATGTGTGTGTGTGTGTGTGTGTGTGTGTGTGTGTGTGTGTGTGTGTGTGTGTGTGTGCATTACTTAAATAGAAAAATGTTTCTTGTACTAAAATACAAAGGAACAGAGCTAATAGCTTTACAGAAGAGCTCATGCCTTGATATTGGCATGAAAATTTTTTTAATAGCCTAGATTTAGATTCTCAGAAATATACATTAATAGACACTTCACATTATTGGTAGTATTCATCATATCATCGACTTTATTTGATGATCATTTGTTTTCCTGTGTATTTTCAAGTGATCAATTCTGAACAATTTTAATTGTTTTTTTTTCTATGCACCGAGGAAACTTCTGTGAATCAGAAATACGCATGCATATAATGGAGATACCAGTGGCTACTCACAACAGGGTTGTGTATGGCTAATCTGAAATAGCCTTATAGCCAACCAGGAAAGAAAAGAGTCACAATTTTACTAAATAAACCATAACTTTGAAGGATAACAACTCAGAAGATTTAGCTCAGTAGGCAGAAGCTTCATTTGAGCTATAGCTGAACTTTTAATGCAATTTCTGCACAGAATGAGAGTTGCGGAATTAGTCCCCGCGTACTTAAGTTACATTATACAGTATTAACATTCTGGGTGACTAACATAGTCAGTGTGGAGAGCAGAAAAACTGAGGATGACTGAGTTCTATGAAAATGTAATTAAATGCACCTCGATTTTTATTTGTTGATAGTAGAAATTAAGCATTGTTCTGGGAGGTAAACCTACTACTAATCTGTCATTAAACGATTTATTCAAACCAATGATCGATTATGGAACGGTTACCGACTCCTATCACTACTGTATATTATCTAACACATTTTAAAGAATGCTGCCAAATGTTCTTTAGGCCTCCTAAAACTCCACAAAATGCTCAACAGCCAATGTGAAAATTGATTTTTGTTGTTGTTCTTTTGTTCTTTGTTTCTTCCTTTTTTTCTGCCCTTTTGGTTTAGGGTTGTCTAACAATATGTGCAGGAAGCTGTATTCTTCATTCTGATATAAAGCTTCAGCTTTGAAATTCAGCTCAAGTGTGAGCAGGCTTACCTGTCAGTCACACCTAAATGCAACACCACACATGCTATGCTGCTTTTCTCTCTTTTTTTTTGTAGGAACACACATTTTGTTCCGTTAGCTCTAACAGGGCATCATGAAAAGCCCAAAAGAGAAAAATAAAAAATACTTCCTATAAATTTTGCACATACATAATCTTAATTGGTAAACTTGTTCAGTTTCACAAGGCAGACTATTTTGCAGAAAAAGTCAAATATTACAAAGGACATTCAAGTCAAACCAGGACTTTTAATTGTGCAGATTGTGAGTAAAAGCTACCTTTACTTCTCTATGTAACCACCTGCTACACTAATGCGCTTAACCCAGTGTTTTGCTTTCAGAGTTTTATTGCTTGGATACCATTAAGGTAGAAAGTTTTCTCAGTATGCTGGAGCCATGATCTAACTGCCTAGCCTCTCAGGAACTCCTTTACCATGTGGAAATGGCTTGGCCTGAGGTCAGGACTGCATGGGGATGTGGCAATAACTCTCAGCCAAGTTTCTTTAATGTGAAAGTGGTGTTGGTGATTGATTGTTTGTACAGTTTCCCCAGACAGATGCGTCCCATTTGCGGTTGGCAACGAGTCCATCAATTTTGAAGGATGAGTCGTTCCATTTGCTGAATGTTCATGGGTTCTTTAAATCATTTGCACCATTTACATGTTTTCACTTTTTTGCTGCGACCAAGAGTCTCATCAACATACAGTACTGTGTTTGCAGTCTTTACATCTTCATTCACGAGAGATTTCATCCCAAGTCCTGGTTTGACTTGAACACCCTTAATGCATAAAAAGTAAGAAAATGTAAGATTTTGCTCAATATAAATTGATACATTTTGATAATACAGAGACTAAAATAACTAACAATCAAAAGCTGTTATTTTACCATTTATCAATATTCCAGCCATCAACGTGGAGAACCATTTATGGCTTAAAGGCTTTCAATTATTAGTTATTTTACAATCCAGAATCATTATTGAAAAAAATGTTCACACATTCATTTGCAACATTGAATGAGAGTCTTGAAGATGTTTACCACTTTAAAGTAAGGTTTACAAGTCTGGGACGACTAACATTTCATCACAAAAATGCAAAAGGAGTTATCACTGTGTGAAATCAATAAAGATTATCATGCATAATGGATATAACTGTGCTAATTAAGATCATGTCAGATGGTCTTTAAGAGCTGATATTTTGGGCACTGTGTTAGTATCGGAATTGAAG
>JAQMYG010000021.1:9723739-9743836 GCA_030014215.1 Clariallabes teugelsi
AACAAAAGCCCATTTTCAGTTCTTTACAACCTATAAAATGTTTTAACTCTGTTGTGCATAATAATTTGGAACAGTGCGTTTTTAGTTTTTTATTTTTAAAATAAATATTATCATTAGGAGGTTTGTTCAATAAAATTCAAATTATACCCTAATAGTTGATGACTAGAAAATTATTCTGACTGTCATTTGCATTTACTAATTATGAAACTCAGAGAAAGATATCATTTGCGTAATAATTTACTGAAAACATTTACGACGCCCTTATCCAGAGCGACTTACATTTTTATCTCATTATACATCTGAGCAGGTGAGGGTTAAGGGCCCAATTGTGGCAACTTGGTGTTCATGGGGTTTGAATCTGGGACCTTCCGAAACATGCACTTCCAATGCCATAAAAATTGTTGAATATGGGACCTTTAATATAACTAAATATACCAAGGTAAGAAATCAGTTTGTTTAGTTAAATCTGAGCAATGTATGGAGGATAAGATTTTCACATAATCTGTTAGAAAACGTTATGAAATCTCCTAGACGTTTTCTTATACTGAAATATATGCATTTCTCTTATAAGTATAATTTAATTAGAAATCAAAAGAGGTCTGTTTTCCTCAAACATAAAAAAGCTGAAAAGCTATATCAATATCTGCCCACTCCACATTTCTAACCTAATCTATTAAAGAAAAAAACAACAACATTAGTTGTAGTTCATTAAAGATGATAAATCCACAAATGAAATTGAGAAATCCCTCTCAGACTCATCTGATCACTGTCCGTTGTGCCATCAGTGCCAAAATAATCACTTCATATCATCAGAATGAAGTTTTCTCTTGCACTGGGTAAAGTCTTCAGCAGCAGTAAACACAACATTAATGACATCTCTGTTTGCAGTGCTGGATGTTGTTGTGGAAGCAATGAAGTGAGGACACTTATTGAAAAAGAGCTCAACTCTCACTTAAAAAAAAAAAACTTCTGAACTGAATTCATAACAACTTTTACCTTATAAAGCAGTGTAACATTTCAAATATCAACTGGTTTCACCTCCTACAACGTCTTTACATTTTGACTCAAGTGCTTGGTTTCTATGGAAACTTTATGTAATACAGTACACTCAACTTTTATTTCACCCAATATCTCTGTTTGTACTGAAGCACACTATTAATTCCACTATGGATTGCATAAGTACAAATAGCTGACCTGCCAGGAACTCCTTAAATATTCCAACCATGTGGAAAAGCCTTGCCAAGGACATACGTATTTGAAGAGCTTCAATTCAAGGGATTTAATAGAATTACACACATTATTACAAAGTTACGGACATATTTTTTTACAAAGTCTCTTCATTTTTCATAAGCTCAAATGTAATTGCATAAACTAACATCATTATGATTAGTGTAGGAATGATAGAAAATGATTAGGTGACTAGTCTAAAAAAAAACTGACTAGTTTAGTTGTTAATTGTGCATCTTTGTGTAAACAACTGCATGTTATACATTTATATTTTAAATATCAAAAATTTTAAAAATGCAAATCTGACTGTTCAGATCATCACATCGTTTCTTCTTAGGCAATTCATGAGGTTTGAAAATGATGGAATCTGTTTTTAATTTCAACTGTGAAAAGTTCTCAATCTCATTTTTAATTCCAGCACTAAGAAGTCCTTGACACTATTACTGTGTATTTGAATACATCTGGCTTAATGTTAAAGAAAGTGTATTACGTATTTACACTCTATGGAGGCACGTTGCCTTAGTGGTTTGCACTGTCGCCTTGCACCTCCAGGTCCTTGGTTTGATTCCCGCATCGGGTCTGTGTGCATGGAGTTTGCATGTGCTCCCTGTGCTTGATGGGTTTCCTCTGGGTTCTTCAGTTTCCTCTCACAGTCCAAAGGCATGCAGAGTAGACTTTTGGTGTTGCCTGTAGTGTGTGAATGTTGACCGGAGGTCCTGCCACGGTCGTATAAATGTGAATGAATACAATCGTCACCAGTGGCCTCCAAGGTCCCTAGTTGGATTACAGAGGTTCCAAGATGGATGGATGGATGGATGGATGGATGGATGGGATGTACATCCTATAGTTTTAAAACTTCAAAGTCTACATTAATTTAATGTCTACATGGGTATAAATAATAATTAAAACTTGTAAAGGTGACTTTGAGAACCAGACCTTTAAATTCTGTTGTACCATCAGTTACAGTGTTCAGAGAAATTGATGTTTGCTTCGTTCGTACTTTGTTTATATATTGTAATCATACAATATATTTATAATATATACAATTATATACATGTGCGTAGAAAACATTGACTTGTATGAAAACTCCATAACTTTGTGAAAAGTATTGTAAAACATTTCTAGGTTAAAATTTACATGAAGGCATACCCTTGCTAAAAGGAGTTTCTCCAAGAAAAGTAAGACTAGAATTCTGTGCTTTATCCACATTTCCTACCACCCTACATCCGTCTTCATCGCAGGTGTGTTTGCCTTAGTACCATACAGCCATTGCCTCATACTCACCCCTTCTCTCTCTCTCTCTGTCTCTATCTATCTCTGCACCTGTGTAGAGCAAAAATCCACTCACATGACTCAGCTCCCCTTTGCATTATTATGTTTTTTGAATTACCAACCACCACCTGATCTCCCCAACACCTGCCTTACACACACACACACACACACACACACACACACACACACACACACACACACACACACACACAAACACACACACACACCAGAGACAGTCTACCCCTGCTCAGGCTCATACAATCAATCAAAATATATTTCCCTGAACTCAATTCTATTCCCTCATGGGCTACCTCTCATAAATGTCATGGGTGGACATTTTGATTTATCTACCTAGAATGGGATACACTGTATGTAGGTCTCAAATCTTGTCTAAAGACCTGTGGCTACTCTTAAATTCTGTATTAAATCTTGGAGACGCTGATCCATTTATGAGATTCTTCTAATTCTGCCGAAGCAGAGGTTAGTTTATGTCTTTGACCAAATCTCTACAAGTTTAGATTGCTATATCAGGGTGCGAAAACTGCAAACAGTTCAATACTCTGTTTTCATCTACTGTATATCCAGATGATTCTTGCATCCCAGATGATAAGAAGATAAGTTGCATGGGAATTTTAGGTAACCTTTCCTTAAAACCATACATACTGTACTGTACCTGTAAACACACAGCTATTCTTACATGACACATTTCTTCTGGAATTTCACATTAATCATGCAAAAAAAGTGATTAGCTTAGCTGAGACTGAAATCACAAGCAAATAAGCAATGCATTATATAATGACTGCGATTAGAACTAAACAAAAAACAGCTTGGCTGTAAAACATAAATTGTATTGTTTTCAACACAAATGTCCCACAAAGGGGTGCCTGCGGTCCAGGGAGGACCATGACTGTCTGGAAACCAACTCAGTCAGCCTAATCTAATGATTTGTAGGACTTCTAATGAAGGTTAGTATATTTCAAAGCAGTGTAACAGAAATTAAGTATACTTGTGATTGGAAAATGCTATGCAATATCCACCCATCCAACCATCCATTGTCTATAGGACCTACAGTATCCAATGGGGCCTGAAGCCTGTCCTAGAGAGATCAGGACACAATGGAGGGTATGCCCTGAATAGTACAACTATGCAATATATTTACCAATAGGCATTCACTTTCACCTATTCTCTATACTGCTTATCCTGGTCAGGGTTGTGGGAAGCCCTCGACCTGCAAGACTTCAGTGGTAACCACTACGTCACCATGCTGCCCCAATATGCATTGATATACTGTATACAATACATTTGAACATTTATAAATAGTATATCATGCATTAAGTCGCACTTCTCTATATGCTACTAGTTGTTGAATTATCAATGCAAAAATTCATCATAACAAATAAGGTGCTATTATAATTACTATATACATTTGAAAATACACATGAATGACGTGTCACAAAAAACAGGAATCTTTTTTGTGCATCAAATAAATAGTGAATGAATTTATTATTTGCGAAGGGCGGCACGATAGTATAGTGGCTAGCACTGTCGCCTTGCACCTCCAGGGTCCGGGTTCAATTCCCTTCTCTGTGTGCATGGAGTTTGCATGTTCTCCCCGTGCTTGGTGGGTTTCCTCCGGGTACTCCGGTTTCCTCACAGTCCAAAGACATGCAGGTTAGGCCGAGTGAATTAGTATATTATTTGCATTTGGGCATGGTGGTTTAGTGGTTACCTCCAAGGTCCAGGTTCAATTCCCAACTCAGGTCCGTTTGTATGTTTTCCGGTTAGCTCCCACAGTCCAAAGACATGCAGATCAAGCTAATTGGCGTTCCCAAATTGCCTGTAGTGTGTATGCGTGTACCCTGCTTTGGATTGGCACCCCATCCAATACCTCATCCTTGTGACCTCTTCTGCCCCCTCCTAGTCTCTGGGATAGGCCACAGGCCCCCTGCAGTCCTGTTTATAGTGGAAAGCAGTATAGACGATGAGTGAGTGAATGAGTGAATGTTTGGGGTGGACTAACACTGCTGTTTGGTCAAGACCAACACTAAATGAAGTAGACATTATAGGTAATTATCTTCAAATCATTAAAAAATTATGAATTCTAAAAAGGAGTACAGAAAACCTTAGGACAAAGATCTGCACGTGTGCATAAATGTAGGTATGGTGTGACAGATGTAACCATTTCTCTGCTCTTAGTATCAAGTCATGTAACCCATCTATTTTCTAATATCCATAACAAACTAAACTTTTCACCATTCTTGTCATGAAAGATTGATTTTTATAGTCCCTTTATGAATTCCCTGCTCAGCATTACTTAGGGTGGACAAAACTGTAAAGTTCTCATTTCAACACCTTTTCAGATTATTTAGGAATCCCAGAGGACACGGTTTCTCACAGGCCCCTAAACTGTGCAGAGGTTTTATGGTGGGAAAGTTAAACACTCAATGTCATCAGCAGGCTAATGGCAAAGTCAAGCAGGCACACAGAAGTAGGCAGCTTCGTTCATTTCTGTGTCGACAGTCGAAGTGATTGGGGAGAATATGCACAGTACTTAATTCTAGCACTGATAAGCAGTATATGAGGGCACACTGTGAAATCTGGGAAAGCACACACGCACAAGAAAGAAACAAAACATGCCACTAGACTTGCCATTGAGCTACCGTTCTTGTTTATGTGCAAGGGCACAGGGCACAAGCACATACACATATTCACATTCTCATTCACACACGATGGGCAGTTTGGAAAACATAATTTAGTCTAATTTAGTCTTTGGATTATGGGAGAAAACAGGAGTAGCTGGAGATTGAAAATGCAAACTCTACTTACAATGACCCAAAGGTGGGATTTGATCCCTCTACCTGCAAGGCAACAGTGCTAACCACTACGCCACCATGCCGCCCCAATAGACATTGATATACATAAATATGTATTATAAAGTTGGATACATTGTATATATTTTTGTAATATGTTGTTTTCAACCGGAAACTGTACTATAGATGATTACAATTTTTAAATCATTAAGACATCAAGTTAACATAACATCCCTTATCCCTCACAATTCACATATACATAATAAAACTCTTGACAGCTGGTCCATTTAGATGAGGAACCTGCCTACACTATCCAGAGAGATGCTTGATGGTGATGAGGTAAGATGCAATAACTCATTGATTGAGAGGAATATGTTACTAAAGATTAAGCGCACAAGTGGCCTAGCGGTTAGCACTGTGGTCTTGCATGTCCAGGGTTGATGTTTCAATTCCCACCCGCGTCCTGTGCTTGGCGGGTTGCTTCCAGGTACTCCAGTTTCCTCCCACATTCCAAAGACAGGCAGGTTAGGCTCCACGAGTGTGTACTTATGTGCATTGTGATCCAGTGTGTATCCCACTCTGTGCCCTGAGTCCCATCCGCCAGGCTCCAGGCTTCTCACAACCCTGTACAGGATAAGCAGTGTAGAGACTGAGTGAGAGAGAGAGTGAGTGGGTAAAGTCTAGATTTCATTGTTAATCAGAGTATTTCATGCCTGCTGAACCAACCACTATCAGTCATGATGCATGGGGGTTGTAGCAGTGCACATGGAATTCTCTGATAAGCATGATGAGGTCTCTGGAAAGGATGATCTATTTAGTCTGTTTCCTGAATGCTTGATCCTGTGACTTTGTTCTGATTTTTCGTTTTGCCTTATTTTTTGGATGCCTGCATTTTGATGATATGGCTTTCAGTTCAGTATGCTGATCAGCCATGACATTAAAACCATTAACATTAAAACCACCTAGGTTTTGGGTTCCCCTTGTGTCACCGTGGCAGCTCTGACCCCTCGAGGCATGGCTCTGCAGTGTCTCTGGGTATGTGCTGAGGTCTCCGACACCAGGGCATTGGTAGCGGATCCGTTAGGTGATGTGGGTTACAGGATGGGAATTTTTTTCCCCCTATCCACTCATTCCATAAGTGCTTGATCGGATTGGGATCTGTTGAGTTTGGAGGCCGTGTTAGTGGCCTTGGGTTCTTTTCCTGTTTCCAATTGTGTGACAGGCTGTGGTGTTTCTATCATGGCCAGCATTGAGCTTTTCAGTGATTTGTGCTACATTGGCTTTTCTGTTTGATCAGACTGGATGAGCTGGCCTTCGGTTCTCACATACTGTATATACAGTAGATGAACCTTAGGTGTCTATGATCCTGTCACCAGTTTTCTGTTGGTGATCAATGATGTTCAGTTCACCTGGCAGCGGTATTCGTGTTATGGCTGATAGGTGTATATACACTTGTATTAAGTAATCTATTTAGACAAGACACATTTTTATAAACATACTTAAAACTGTCATTTTCAGTTGTATTTATATGTAAAGATTAACATTATTGGGCAAAGTTACTTCTCATTTCTCGTTTTTCTAAAAAAAAAAAAAAAAGGGACATCTCGCAGCTTTCTGGTACTTTTATTTTAAAAATGCAGTCAATGCATCACAACTGTAGTAGTGTATTTTAGTCAATGCTGCTACACTGATATGGATGCTAACCGTGCATCATTTTGCTGCATGAGTACAATACGCCTTCACTTTTAAACAACCAAACTGTCTAGATAGATAGATATTATGGTTAATAAATGCCAATGGGCAATGGTGTTTAGAAATTGTACCTCCACGAAATAAAACTCTAACACTTTCCACTAGCAAATTCTGTCTAGTCCAGAAACTACAGTATATGGACATGATGTCACTCCTCATAGGAGCATTTAATTTTAAAACAAGACAGTGATTATGTACTTCTTATTCGTGGTTTGGTTACAAATAAGGACTAATGCAAGTTGGAACGCAAGGGATTTACACTGACTATTGATTAAATAATAACGTTTGAATGTTGATTAACTGGGCACACATGGCAATATAGATGCACATCTCTCATTAAATAGGTATCATCATATTCAGTGTAAAGATTTTATATTTGAAATGTATAAAAGAAAATCTGTGATAGTTTAAATGGGACTGATGAAATGATCAAATAAAATGGCATTTACATTGTAGTGGGAGCAAACATGGCCATTGCAAATGTTTTACATGGCTCACGGGTCAGCTTATTAGGAACACCTGTACACCAGCACAGTCATGCAGTCATCTATATCGGTCAATTATGTGGCATCTGCACAATGCACAGAATCATGCAGATGTTAAAAGCTTCAGTTAATGATCACCTCAAGATACATCAATATCACAATGGGGAAAATGTGATCTGTGACTTTAGCTATGACAGATCAGATTCCAGTTCTTGCCCAACACAAGTGGAAACCCAACGTGTACTTTTTTGTTTTTTTGTAGCCCATCCCTCAGTCCAATATTTTGTGCATGTTGAGACATTTTCCTGCCCACCATGCTTGTGAAGAATGATTATATAAGTTATTATATCCTTCCTGGCATTTTGAACCAACCTGACCCATCTAATTAGAAAGAACAGTCCTGAACCATTAATGAAACTTTACCTGAATCCCCTGACGTGTATCTGCATTTTTCCCCACGTTATTTGCTGATAAGATAACTGTGTGAAGGTGCAGACCTGTACGGTTGCAGGTGTACACTTTATTAGGAACACCTGTATGGCTGCACAGGTGTTCCTAATAAAGTGGACTTTGACTATAGTAATATGTAACTTGGCGACATGATGGTTCAGTTCATAAACCTCACCTGCTCTTCTGTACTATGGCAACAGGAAGGTAAAGGTAAAACAACATACTGTACTATCACTTCATCACATTATTTTACTGCATCTTTAATTGCGCAACTGAGGGCAAATACCTTAGACAGCAACTTTTTACTGCCAATCAGGGTGGATTCAACGCTACCGAGCATTCTGTCAAATTCAGAACACTAGCCATGGGCAGCAGATGGAATGAACTGGCACGGAAGGTTGCTTTCCATCAGGGCCTAAGACCCGATGTGATCACCAAGCTGGCATGCAGAGATGATCAAATATCTTTCCATCTGCTTACATAATGTGCAGCGGACCCAGAGAAAGGGAGTGGTTGAGATGGCCACTTACCAGGTCACTGTAAACCATGGCAAGTAGACTTTGTTAGACATTGTTGTTTGCACTATGATTTGAGTTACAGTAACTTGCCACAAAATTTAAATTCTTTTTACGCATATCTCAGCTTGGAAGGAAGCAGGATGAGTCATGGTACAGCATCCCTGGAGCAACAAGCATTAAGGGATTTAATGCCAGCCTCGGTTACATCTTGGCATCGTCAGGGCTGACACCCTGATCAGTAACCTTAAAGCACTGAGTGACTTCTGCCCTGCTCACATTCCTGCTCACTTCAGCTCTACTTATTATTCTTGATCAAAAAACACAAAAGGCTGTATTTGGCAATATTTGAAATTACATCATAGGAACAAAATGATGTTTCATTTATTGTCCAGTGTGGATTATGTGCTTTTAACCTGGTCTACAATCACATTCTTAAAAAGGTAGAAACTAAAAGTGAGACCTAATACTGTGCATTACTTTGTAGTTGTTCTCTTTTCTGCAATTTTTTTTCTTTTTAAATATTTTGCCTTTTTATTTTTCATGCATGGGGATGTATTAATTCCTGATACACATGCAACTTACATTTACATTTAGGCATTTGGCAGACGCTCTTATCCAGAGTGACTTACAAAAAGTGCGACTTGCTCTGCTGAAGTACATCAAAATTGAATGTAGAGGATGCATTGTTATTCCATGCATACAGTGCATGTGTGTACGCTTGAGCTTTTAATATTTGTAGTGTGTAGCCTCAGAGCTTTCACATATATTTAGCAATTTATTGTACATGTTTATGAATAAATATGACACCTGGTCATATTTGTAGAGATTATTCTAATGCTGCTGTGGTAGACTATAGAATATAAGTCTGAAGATGAACACGACAATCTATTTCTGAGTTCATAGGAGAGATTTATAAACAAACAAAGGGCCATTACAGAGAGGACAGAGAAGCATCCATCTCTTAAAGTACACATACAAAAATAAAACAATGTATTTGTTTTGGCATAGTGGTTAGCACAGTGGGCTCTCACCTCTAGGGTTGAGGGTTCGAGTCCCGCCTCGGGTCTGTGCATGGAAGTTGCATGTTCTCACCTTGCTTGGTGGGTTTCCACCAGGTGCTCCAGTTGCCTTCTAACTCGTATTTCCAAATTTCCAACAGTGTGAGAGTGAATGTGCGTACTTGTGCCCTGCAATGGATTGTCAACCTATCTAGGGAGCACCCTGTCTAGTCCTCCGAGTGCCCTAGAATAGGACTCTTGCAGCCCCTGTCCTGGATAAGCGGTATAGAGAATGAGTAAAACAAAATGTACAAAGTTTTACAGGTAGAATCTAAATGGTTACACCTTATTAAAGAAGAGTTAGTTATTGATTACACATTTTCAGTAGAAGTCTGGTCTATTTAAATGTCGGTATCTCCAAACCCAAAGAGACAAGCTTAATTAAAACCCCAACAAAAGATAACACTGCACACACAAGATAAAAAGAAACCAAGCAAATTATAAATAAATAAATAAATAAATAAATAAAATGCTGTTCATAAAATATTCTTAAATATAAGGGAAAAGAAAGCATTGCAAATAACAGTTGTATGTTTGGAGGTGCTTAGTCACTTAGGTTTTCATTGGCTAATCAGTAAATGATTCCTTAACCTTTTTTTATGAATGCACGCACCCACATGATCATCTTCCTCAAATAATGTACAGTAGCTATTAAATATTAGTCCAAGGCAGTAGACTCTACTATATTTTATCCTCAACATTTGAGCATTTGGTGCTGCCATTGTCTAGAATGCGACTGCTGTCTGTTTTATGTACTATTATATAGCTGCACAATATATTCAGAAAATGTTGTAAAATATTTGTTCAACTTAATCTGCTTTATGACTACTTACCTTATTTAGAATAGAGTTTTGTGTTACCAAGGAAGCAGGCACACAGCCTTCCTGTGCTGCACCAATCATGTACTGTAGATACCTGCAGAGCACTAAATAAAAAGCCTGCGAGATTAAAAGTACCATTAATAACACTAAAAAAGATGGTATGTTCATGATAGGAAATGAGTTAGTTTAAATCAAACACATCAGTAATAAATCCAAACATATGCAACCCTCACTCCTTACTTGTCAAATCACTAACAATGGCTGATTAATCAGTGAAATCATCGCTAATTAATTCAAATGTTTTGTTTTAGGCTAAATTCTTAAATTATTTATTAATTTATGACTGTTAAAATTTTGCCACTGCCATGTCTACATTGCAAGCAATAGACAATGTGAATCACTAATATACATCGATTAGCCATAACATTAAAACACAAAACATTAAGCCCAATATTGTGCCACCAGGCCCCTCATGGCATGTGGGTGTGCTGTGGTGTCTGACTTTGGGACATTAGTAGTGGATCCTTTGGGTGCTTCTGGTTCCATAGTGGAGCCTCCACAGATCAGATTTGGATCGGTTGCATTGAAATCTGGGGAATTTGGAGGCTGAGTCAACAATCTTAAACTCTTTACTCGCATACACAACAGGCTGTGATCCACTGCGTACCTTTCTATCGTGGCCGGCATTGACATATTCAACAATTTGGGCTACATCTGTGGGCTTTTCTGTGAATAGTTTTTGGGGTTCTATGGTAAAAAGTTAAAAACTTATTTAAAAGCATGACATTCATCATGTAGGGAAAGTACATTTAGCTCTCACTCCCAATTACACTGTGCATCGGCATCCATGCATTTGAGTGGTGCATGTTGATATACAGCACCAGAGTCTGTACCATGAGTTTAGTTTTAGTGCCTGGGACAGAAGTGTGTGTATAATAGAGAAGACTGTGTTCATGTGACTCAGTTCAATGGATTTTCACCTTGGCAGGCCAAAAGAGGGAAGGAGGCTATCGCTCTTCTAATTTGTTAGTGCCACTCACTTGTACCCTTCTCATCAGAACACTTCAGCTGCAGTCAAGCTAGGCCAATAGAACAACTAGAGGTTAAATGGAAAATAAGACATAATGTGAGCAAGAGAGATAGAAAGAGAGAGAGACTGTAGGCAATGCTATCAGGAACAGATGGTAAAAGAATGGAGAAATGAAGAGTGCTCGACTCTAAAGTAACGTGTGTCATACATTTACTGCATAATGTGTAGTGTTTTCATGTTTACATTTTTAATATTTTCCCAAATACTAATTAGTCCTCTGACATAGCATGAAGTGAGACTGATTGATTCAAACCTTTTTATAAAAGCTGTCCATATCTGAAGAATAAATTGGGGCCTTCTGTCTGAAAGGATGAGCCAAAGCATCAAACAAATCATTATGTATGCTGGACTAAAGCCTTCACACTTTGGAAGCTCAATTAACCGCAAATTAAGCAAACAATGAAATTTCTCTAATCTTCAGGATGCACAGATCAGCCATAACATTAAACCAGCATAACATTAATACATTAACATTGACTGGCAATTATAATTCCAGTAAACTGGTGTCAGGATCATGGCCACTTAAGGCTCAATTATGCCTGAGGGGACCAAAGACCAAAATTCAACACGCAGTACACCACAGCGCGCTACAAACAGGGCCCAGCAGGTTCTGAGCCCAAGGCCTCCAAGCCAGCCTCCAAACTTCCCAGATCTAAATCAGATTGAGCGTGTATGGGGTGAACTGGACAAACAAGTCCAGGAGGCCCCATCCCGCAACTCACAGCAACCAAAGGATCTCCTCCTAACCTCCTGGTACAGAACTCTCCAGCACACCCCCAGAGGCACCGTTGAGTCACTCCCCGAGATGCCAGAGCTGCCCCGGTAGCACTAGGGGATAATGTTTTGTGTTATAATATCATGACTGATCAGTGTATATTTCAGGCATACGTGACTGTTGGATGATCAGTCTGCCACATGAAGTGTGTGCCCAGAATATACAGTATGCTTATGTTAAAAGATTCTTCTGGTGGGCTTTTATGGCCTGGACTCATTTTGAATAAGAAGAAACAAATGGCTAGTTTGTCTGCAAAAGAAGCCAGGTTTTTTTTTGTTGTTGGTTTGTTTTTTCAAAAGAAGCAAGTTTTATTACAGAGGAAATATTTTGTGTGTATTTTTGATTTACAAGACTGTTAAAAGCACACATGCCAAAATATTATGTTCAAATTGTTTTGGTGTGCAATTTATGATTTTGCAAAACACCACAAATCCATCCCCCACTGTGTTGTCATAAATGATAAATCAGCATTCAATTGTGTTCATGCAAATGTAAATACGAAATTTACTCTAAATATGTTGGATGAGTTATCATTTTACAAAGAACAATTCCATGTTGTAATTATGTTGCTGAAGTGATTCTGCCAGCAAATTGGAACAGGGAAAAATGTTAGTTTTTTTTTTTTTTTTTTTGCACAAAAATGTTTTAATTACAAAGAGAGATGAAGGCTCTAAAAATTGCATTTATCATGTTATGCAGTTAAACCGCTCATATACATTGGCATGTATATTAATAGTTTGGAGTTAGGAGTTAGGAGGAGTAAAGCAACATGACCTGGGCATGTAAGGTTTGTGCCCAGGTTATGAGCTTTCCGCTATACAATGACATACGAAATGTATTCCTTATGTCCAGCCTGATCCCTAGTTTCCTTTGTGTTGCTGTCATTATTTATAAAAAATAAAAATAGTAACAAAAAGACACCATATGACTTGGTGGAGAATAAGGCATTGAGCCTGCCTGATGGATTCCAGACTGAGATGCTCCTTAGTAGCTGACAGCCAAATCTGTTTATGAGGATGTATTTTCTATTGAAACAGATTAACCTTAAATCCCACTTCTGAAGTGTTCATCTCTACTGCACAGTGTAGACACATGAAGCTATGCAGGTTATATCTCCTGCACAAGGAAAATCGAGGTAAAGTGGTTGAGATCAAATGCAAGAGATATTAAAATGTATCTTTAATCTTAAGATTTTTTTCCTGTGATGAAGAGGATGAATGGTGGATCATCATAGGTTAGGTTAAGGGTCGGTTTAATGACAGTTTTAAGGCCTCAGTGAGGTACTCCTCCATTTCCATTGTCTCCGTTATCTACAAGGGGTAGTTCCTGGAGTTTAAAAGTGACCTCCATTAGATCTCTCTACTCCCAGGGATAGTAACTGCTCTGGGCTTACAGTGGATGTTTAGTTACGCTGGAGTTGGGGACATCAATTTTAACATTTGACTGACCAAGCTACAATTTTTCAGCTGGTCCAGGAAATGTGTGTTATGTGCAATCTGTATTAGATGGTTTTCCATCCAGAGTACCAAAGTATGGTATGATGAGGTGAATAAGAAATTTTTAGAAGAAAAAACATTTTTTTAGAAGATATTACCAGCTCCTCCCTTATAGGAGGAAGAGTTGCTAAAGATGTGATAAAGCAGCCCTAGAATCAGTCTGAAAATGAAAACAAGCTCATTCGCAGTAGTAATTCATAGCATGTTGTCAAGTCAGCAATATTTGAATTCATTGTTCTTTCTAGTTGTGCAAAAATTTCATTTGAGCATTCAGTTATCACTCTAAATACATACATTCAATCTCTCTTTAAATAGCAAGGACTAAAAAAATAATATAAGCAGTTTATCCTTAGACCTTAAGAGAGGGGAATTTGCCAAAGGTTCTTGGTCAAATTTGGGTAAGAAAGGAGGCACCATCCCAATCTAGGAGCCTGTCCATGTGGGACAGTCCACCCAGAACTGGAATGCCCCATTCAGATTGTGCCCAAATAGAATGGGGTCATATAATCACTATGTGACAAATCTAATTCCTTCTGAACCAGAGAGAAAACACATCTGGAAATTTGGCTTGAAATGTGAAAACCTGCTTTCTGGGAATGTAAAAGAGGGGATTCAAATGGGATTTGATGTTTCTGAACACTCCAGTCCCAACTCTCACTGCCACATACATTGATAGAGCAACAGGGACTGGGCCAGGTCTATTCACTGTTTGACTTTACAACCCTATTCAAGTATCAAGTTTAAACAAGTAGATGCACCTATTATCCTGTCAAAGTGCCCTTGCCTGCACCTGGACTTGTGCTCACAGGTTCAGGAAGTACTGAACCTCATTTTTCTTGCTTGCTGGAACATCATCCCAGTTTCCTTTAATCAAATCTGATGCACCATTGGGGTTTTACTTACATAATAACTCAGAGAGAGAGAAAAAAAACCCTATGGAAGTCTCTTTTGGGCAAACAGCCTAGAGGTGCCCTGCATCTCTGCCACCTCAGATCTTTTTCCAACTCTTAAAGAATGAGTTGTGGCACCCTGGGGAATGGAGGAAGAAAAGATAGGAAGCTTAGAAAGGTGGGGAGAAACATCAAGCAAACTATTGTATACAGTGCCTTTTATAAGTATTCACCCACCTTGAACTTTTCCATATTTTGTGTTACAGTCTGAAACTAAAACTGACTTAATTATACAATACTCACACTACTTTATTAGAAAATACCATGTAATCCATATAACAATATATCATGTATTAAGAGATAATGTATTTTGATTTTATGTTCATATCAAGGATCAAATAAGGGAGAAAGTTGTGATCTCAATGTCTTTGGTTTGAATATTTAAGAAACTGCTGATGGCTTCGGATCTCTTGAAAGTTTGGAATACAAAAACGTCCTGTCAAGAGAAGAGATTTTTTTCTAACAGTATCATTTTTTTTTAATAGTTAAATTTAAGAATCATGTATAGTACTATAGCATGAAAAGTTGACCGAGTTTCCCAGAAGCGTTGTAAAGTAAATGTCATATTAAGTAGCAGTATCAAGAGACACTCCTTGCTCTGGGGCTGTGAGTTTGAATGGACACTGTACATACTGGTTATGCAGCTAAATGTATTTTGACAAACTCAGAAAAGCCAGCAGTATATGTGTGTGTTGGGGGCATGCTAATACAGGCCAGAACTGCGCAAATCTTCCTCTTTCAGATAATTTGACTTAAACCATACATTTTATATATAAAGCTATATTAAAATAATTTTCCATTCTGCCCTGGTTGTTAAAAGATAAATATTCCAGATATAGCCCTATGTTTGTTCTAATAATAATAATCTCAGTTCTCCTGGGAAAACTTTCCACTAGATTTTGGAATGTGGCTGTGAGGATTTGCCCATTCAGCCACGAGAGCAATGGTGAAGTTGGCGGTTGATGTTGGGCGAGAAGGCCTGGCACACAGTAAACATTGGCAAACCATGATAGGTTTGCTTTTCATAATGATGATGATGATGATGATGCTGATGGTGTTTGAGAGAAATGACATTCTGATAACAATTACACCATAAGATGTCAATTGCGTTATTGTATAATTTTTCGGTTGGCCAAAGAATAATCCGGGTTTATTAAATTGTGGCTAGCTTGGTTGTCATGGTAATACTGCTATAAACAGTTGGAACAGCTTTTCTCCAAGCTGTCTCGTCAGTATTTTTTCTTGGCTGGCCAGCCATTACAATACTTTTCCTCACAGTTTCTTTCTGGATAGAGTGGTTTTTAAGATGTCATATGACCTTGCAGTTTGAAAGCCTTTTTTTCTTCTTCTGAAAGCTCCACTGTGGCATCATTAAAGTGGGACAGCACACCAAGACACTCGCCTATAATGGCGTATTCATCAGCATTCAGTGGAGGCACATCACTTTGTGATGATGCTATGGCTGCCCCTACTGGCTTTTGCAATTTCTGATGAAGCATTTGATGGATGCTGGTCTAGTGTATGTGTCCACTTCTTGAAGTAATTTGTTTTAGCTGTCCTGTATATTCTTAAATAAGACTTGACTAAATTAAACACATTAGATCCAATCCAAGTGTTCCCTTGGAATTATATGGTTCTAGCTGTATTCTGAGCAGTTAAGTTCTGCATATCATATGAAAAGTTCATGTTAATACTGTACATTGAATAAGAAAATGAACAAGTGAAAAACTAAATTTTTACAAAAAAAGTCTGATAGAACCTTGTAATTCCAAGAGGACAAATAATAGAAAGAAAGATAATAGTATAGATCTACAGTACCAGTGAAAAGTTTGGACACAGGTTTGGATTTTTTCAAAACTATGAAAACTATGGAAACTATGGAAACTATTGCATTAGGTAATTAAATAACAACATCAACAGTAAGTTGTTAATTTAAGACACAAACGTCAGATGTTCTGCAATAGTTCTTGCAAGAACAGTATTGTCAAGAGCATTTGCAAAACCCATCAAGCACCATTATGTAACTCAAGACCTTCGCAGGAAAGCAAGACCAAAACTTAACTCTGCTGCAGAGAAGTTTAGAGTTACCAGTTACCTCAGAAATCACTAATTAACAAACAGCTCCTCAGGTTAGAGCCATTTTGAAAGCGTTACAGAGCATAAATAACTGACACATCTCAATATCAACTGCTCAAATTAGATTTTTGCATATTTTGGATGCCTGCGGCATTGTTTTACAGTGTAGAAAGAAATAAAAATCAGTAAAGACCATGTAATTAAAAGGTGTGTCCAAGCGTTTGAGTGGTAGTGTATGTAATCATTTGAAAACATATTTTTTCCCCAGCAGCATCATTGCCCTGGTATTTATTTCTGTAATCCTCTGGGTCTGTTCAAGAGCTTTTTAACGATTCAATTCTGGCTGTGAGCTACACAGATAGCATTTAAACTTGTAGTTTTCAGGAGCAAGGTATCATGTTTAGGGCAGTATCAATCACAATGCATGTGACCTTCTCCTGACTTTGCCATTATTCAATAGGGAGTTCTTTATAGAAAATTTTCTATGCACCTCTCTGTGGACCTCTCTATGCAAGCACTAACTGCGAGTGCCTTAGTCGCCTCCATGGTCCTCTAATATTTGGCCTCCACCATGACCTTTAAAGCCTGATGACAGATTCTGTAAATTCTTCAGCCTCCACCAGGCTGAATGGCTGGGTGTCTTTTACGACAACATTCACCATGGCTGCATCAAACTGCTTTCTGCATTCTGGTCCCTAGAATAAAGTTAGACAGTGCAAACTCATTCATTACTGACTTTCTTTTTTATCAGGATGGTGGATGGTGGATCCAGTGGCAGGAGTTCACCCTTGACTGGTGCAAAGTATCAATCAGAATAACATTCTTTGTTATACAGTAAATACAACAGTGATTAAAAAATGAATTAATTGTATTCTATCTTTATTTGTGTGTGACAGTTTTGTTCTGATGATCATATGTGTTCTCTGTGAAATCTTTTCATTTCTATATTCCTGTTTGCTTTCCTGTGGATTTATCATTTTAGGTTCCATCCGTTACTCCGGTGACCCCTGAAAGGCCGACCTGCGCATATCGCTATTGTGGATCCTGTCTCAATTCTAAGGCACTTTGGTTAAAAGCATCAGCTTGAATATTGGATGGACTGATCTGTACCAGCTACTCACAAATCATCTCTGCTACATCTTCCACATTCGTATACCCACTAAAATCAGTGTGACTATATTTTTATTGTGTCTTGCACAAGACAAAAAATACGATGCTATACAATTTTTTAAGGTTCTGGGTCCGATTGTTGTTACTCAAGCTCATGTCTAAATCGCTCATGTTGGTCAGGCAGTTGATAAGCAGTTGAAACTGATTTCCTCAAGTTTTGATTAGTTAAGAATCTGTTAAGAACCTGTTCTAAATGGTTATACATTGAGCAGACGTTCAGTCGTTCATCCTCAATAATTGTGCTATTGCTGACAGTCGTAATAACATGAATATGGAAATAAATGGAATCATCTTTACCGGTCATTTCCCACCAAATCATGATTTAAATGCTTTTATCCAAGATAATAAAAATATTTTTGAATTATGCGACTTAACAAGAGCAAGAGTTATGCATTAGTGATGTGTAGCAGCACAAACTGTGTGTTCGATGTGTTGGTGACAGGAAAATGTGTGCAGTGGGTTGGACATCTGTGGGTCTGAGTGATGACATTTTGTGCCGGTAATGAGGTACACTAAAGGCCAGGAATGATGAAAGGAAAAGCTGGATTACCACAGGGATGAGAGGGACACTTAGTGTCAACGAGGACAGAGATGAGCCTAATCAATAGAAAGCTAAGAAGCATGCTTTACTCTCTCTCTCTCTCTCTCTCATTGTATGTCTAGGATCAGCATGTAATCTATATATAATGCCCTCAAGAATTGTTGACATTATGAATCTGAGTATTATGAAAATGAATTACTGTGAATCACATGTAATGATATTTTAAACTAAAACATACACCAATCAGCTATACCATTAAAATCATTGGCAGGTGAAATTAATATCATTGATTATCTCATTACAGTGGCACCTGACAAGTAGTGGGATATCCAGTAATAGGCTGCAAATGAACAGTACTGTAGGTTCTCGAATTTGATGTGTTGTAAGCAGAACAAATAGGCAACTGTAAGGATTTGAGTCAGAGCATCTCCAAAACAGCAGTTCTTCAGGGGTGTTCCTGTTAATAACTAATGGCAGGGTCATGGGCACCCATGGCTCAACCAAGGTTAGAATGTCTGGTCGAATCCCTTAGAAGTGCTACTGTAATACAAATTACTGAAAAACTGGGAAGGTGTCAGAACATGCAGTGCATCACAGGTTGCTGTAAATGGAGCTGCATAGCTCAGGGTATCCATGCTGGTTCCTGTCCACTGCTTAAACCCCTACAATGGGCATGTGAACATCAGAACTAAACAATAAGGCAATGGCAGAAGGTGGCCTGGTTTGATGAACCATGCTTTCCTTTACATTATGTGAATGGTTGCATTGCTTATCTGAGAAAGAGATGAACCATGGGAAGAAGGCAAGCCAGCAGAGGCAGTGTGATGCTGTGGACAATGTTCTGCTGGGAAACCTTAAGTCCTGCCACTCATATGGATGTTTCTTTGACATGTACCACCTACCGAAACATTGTTGCAGAACAAGCACACCCCTTTATGAAAACGGTATTCCCTGATGACAGTGGCCTCTTTCAGCAGGATAATGCACTCTGCCAAATTGTAAAAAAAAAAAAAAAAAAAAAAAAAATGGTTTAAGGAGCATGACAACGACTAGTTCAAGACCTTGAAATTACCAAGATCTCATTCAGATTGTAAAAAAAAGTGTGTTTGAAGTTCTGGACAAATAAGTTTACATCTTGCTTACATCTTGGTATCAGATGAAAGTGCACTACTTCACAAGTGTGGGATCCATGTCTTGACAAGTCAGAGTTGTTTTGATGGCACGAGGGGGACCTACACAACATTATGTTATGTGCGAAGTGCGGAGGTATCAGGACCCTTATGTAGACACGCTGCCAGGTGCAGCTCGTTCAGGCTGATTGCCTGATGGCGGCATTGCCTGGCACCCACGTGTATAAATGACTGCACCGTTGCCTGTTCAGAACTCTGCGTGGTAGCAGCCTGCGGATCTGCCCGTTCTGAACAGTTTAAGTGTAGCTCTGCCCCTCGCGCGAGCCGCATCGTTACAGTACCCCTCCCCCCTCCTATGGATGGCTCCCGATGTCCAAGAGTCAATCTGGACCCTACGAAACTCCTTAGTTGGTTCGGGGTCCAGTGTATGCCGAGCGCAAAGCGCTTGATCGCCCAAGTTTTTGACACCGAGCCTG
>JAQMYG010000021.1:9747237-9768004 GCA_030014215.1 Clariallabes teugelsi
CGATTAAAATGCGTTAAAAAATTTAACGCGTTATTTTATGTGTAATTAATTAATCTAAATTAACGCGTTAAAGTCCCGGCCCTAATATATATATACATATATATATAAAATAGTAATATACCTGTTGAAATATTTGTAAAGTTAGTATGTAAATAACAAATTGCATACTTGGAATACAAAAAATATCAAGAGCAGTGTTTCCAATCTCTGGTCCTTGAACATCTCTGCACTACATATTTTGGCACATGAAATATATGCAGGACAAGGGTACACCAGGACCAGGGCTGAGAAACATTCAAACCTTAATTTCTCAAAAGAATCAATTTTATTATCACTAACAGAAATTCTGTTTGGAAAACAATCAGCATGGTCTATGAAGAAACATGCAGCATCCTACTGTTAACAACACAGAGATTGATTTTTCTGTCTTTAAGGATGTTTTTTTTTTATCTCTTTTGTGGCCAGCTTTGGAATCTGAGAGAATCCGAAGGCTTACAGGACATGGACCTATTACAAAACTACTTGCCTTTCATTGATGCTTGTAGGAGCAAAACATTTATCTTATGCAACAAATGACATTTTGAATGCCTTTTGAATGTTTAAGGTATTCATTAGTATTAGATAATTATGGTGTTTGATTATATGAATATAATGCAGTCATTATGTACTGTAACTAGGTGTGCATTGTACTTTGCAAAATGACAATAAAGGTGGAATCTAATCCAATCTAACTAGGCAGTTAAAGTTTTTCAGATAAAGTCACTATGAGTCACTATGAGTTAATGAGGGTGTGAGTATGGGTATGTGTATGTGTGGATTGCCACCATGGGGTAGGCTCCAGGTCCCCCGCGATCCTGTATACAGGATAAAGCGGTATAGATGTCAATGATGATGATGATGCTTAACCATCTACAGTTAAGGATATCTCATTTTACGGAGCATTTCTTTCAGTAAGTCACTTATCATGCCTTTTTAATTCATATCAGAAGCCATTTTATACTGTATATTCAATTAGGGAGAGATTTATTTTCAATTTAACTCATAATGGTTCATAATTCCAGTACCTACACCATTTTGTCTGTAATTTTATACCACCAGTTGCAAATTATGTAATGACTTTCAAAAGCATCAAATTGGACAGTTCTCTTAATTAGAAATGTTGGTTAATTGCTGATTAAACACTTACTACTATGCAGAAATTCAAGCAACTCAGTCAAAGCCTCCAAAACATTTCTAGACCTCCACAAGTCCAGTTTCTTATTAGGAGAAAGGAAAGGGTTGGAAAATATTACAGAGGGATGAACAAAGATTTGTCTAAAAGGTTCAATGGAACCCCAGGACAACAATAAAAGAACTGTTAAATGTGTTAGGAGTGTCAGGTTCCACAATATGTACGTCTACTATTAAGACAGTCCTACATTTTCATCATCAGTTTATCATGCAAGGGAAATTCCCCTATTCCTGGATTGTTAGAAAACGGTCAGACTAAAGTTTGCATAGCCTTTTCAAGTGTTCAATGGTTAGATGAAACAAAATTGAACTCTTTGGCCATAATCAATACTATTTATGGGGGATAAAAAAGTAATGTGCATGATATGAATGTAAAGCATGTGGTGTCTGCATCATGTTATAAGGGTGTTATGGTGCACTTCAGAAAATAAGTAGCATACTAAGGAAGGAGGAATTTCTAGAATTAGTGAAGCAGCCCTAGGACCTTAGGCAAAAAGGTGAAACTTGGTTGCAATTGAGACTTCCAGCAAAACAAATATTCTAAGCATACCTCCAAACTTGATACATAATAGATTAAAGACAACAAAGTGGAAGTATTGGAGTGGCCATTACAATGCCATGAATAAATAATTTGTTGACTGAAATGATAAATGTTTTGGATACCCACAAATCTGTGTTATGCCAGTTCTGACATTTTAATGGAATGTTGAAAAATACCAACAAAATATTGTAAGCTTGTGGAAGGGTTCCTCTTAAGAGATTAATTAAAGTTAATTGTTTAAAAGACAGTGGCACTAAATACTGATTTAATAAAACCAAATCAAAGCAAAAATAAGCCATTTTGTTTTCTTTTGAAATCACAATCACAATTTACTGAACACGGTTTACGATATGATAAGATAAATTGTGTTGGATTGTATAAAATTAAGTTTGAATGTCTTTAGCCTTGCAAAAAATATTTTCGGTAAATAGAAATTCCAGGTTTGGAAGCTGGATTGGGATTCCTATATGGCTTACATTAATATGCAGCTAGATAGCTGTCCAGTTCTAAACAGACCCTCTATGTGTTAATCGTGCTATTTCAGATAAATCCAATGGACTGAAATAATGGACTGAAACAACAAAAATGGTCACTTTGTCCAAGGACATACAGATTACATTGTAATTACTAAATCCCTTTCCTCCCTTTTCATCACATTCTAATATGGGAATGAATCTGCATTACCATGAAGTACTTAGTGCACTGCTCTGAGAGAATAAAGTGAGGCTAATTAACATGTAAGGATATACTGTACATTTTACTGTTCTAAAATGTTCAAAGATTTGCAAAAAATCCTGATGCTGGCACATTGCTTTCAGTTGCAGGGCTGATTCTGTGTCCTATTACTGACTGCTGGAGAAATGATCCTGGCATGCGGGGGTGCCACTAGAGATTCTGGGCCCATTCTGGGCTCTGCAACCTGACAAAGCCAAACTCTTTTCAATTGAGGCCCTTGGAATTGTTCTTATTTACCCCCCAGTTTACGACACCCCTGCTGGCAGGTACCTCCACTCCTGGCTGAGGGACTGATCCTGGGATGAACCTCACTGCTGGATGAAGGACTGATGCTGGCCTGTGCCTCAGCACTGGCTGAAGAATTGATACTGGCATGTACCTCACCACTGGCTGGAGGAATAATACTGGGCTCTACCTCACTACTGGCTAGAGAGCTAATCCTGGGTCATGGCTTGTTACTGGTTGGATGTTTTTGCTCCCAGAACTAACTGACATGCTAAGGCATGGACTCCACATGATCTCTGAAGGTGTGGTTGTGGTAATTGGCAGTTAGAGATTAGCAGCTGATGCTTTAAATCCTGTAAGTTTCAAGGTGGAGTAGCCATGGATGGTACTTGTTTGTCCAGCACATGCCACATATGCTTGAATGCTATATCAATGCCAGGACCAAAGGTTTCCTGGCAGAACATTGTCCAGAGCATCACACTGCCTCTCCCAGCTTCTCATAGTGCATCCTGGTGCCATCTCTATTCCATTGCTCCATGGTCCAGTTCAGATGCTCACATGCCCATTGTAAGTGCTTATAATGGTGGATATGGGTCAGCATGTGAAATCTTTCTCTACACAGCCCCATAAGGTGTTCAGACACCTTTACTATATCATAGTCAGATTAACATTTGCAGCTTTGTATAAAACGGATAGGCCCCCCACATCAATGAGCCTGGGGCACCCTGGCCTTTCTTGGACAATTTTGGACCATTTTTGGACCATTTGGTATGTACTGGCCACTGCGTCCAGGGAACAGTCCTGCCACAAGTCCTGCCATTTTTGGAGATGCTCTGACCCGGTCATCTATCCATCACAATTTGACCCTTGTCAGTGTCACTCAGATCTTTGTGCATGTTTGTTTTTCCTGCTTCCCACACATCAACTTCAAGAACTGTCTGTTGACTCGCAGCCTAATCTATCAAACCCCGTACCAGGTGCCACTGTAGTGAGATAATCAATGTTATTCACTTCAGCTGTCAGCGGTATTAATGGTATGGCTGATCATTGTATGTGCCTGGAAAGTATTTGTGCTTTGCATCTTCATTCAGCAGCAATAGGTAATAGCCCAAAGCACACAGTTTATCAATCTAGAACTCATGAATAATTTGATAACATTCATTGATGTAATTCTATAAATAAATGATTTATTATTGAGTGTTGGTCTGTGTAAGAGAGATAGAGGGGCGGGTTGCATTTTGTATAAACCCAATAAATAATTAATTAATATTAGTGATTAGTGTTTTAAATGTTTTGTTTTAATTTTAAACAATTTCTCATTCTTATCATCAAATTTCACTCTTTAATTTAGCTTTGTATGGTTTGAAGGTGATGAAACTTGATCTCTCACATTTCCACTTCGCTGACAGGAGCACAGTGGAATTTTTGTTGTGTTTCTCCTGTGCTGGCCTAAAAAATTGTTTCACAGTCATAATTACCTTTTACACGTCATGTTTATCGTAGTTAGTTTTATGATTTAGGTTATCTCCTGTTTTTTTTTTTATAATAAGCAGTTATCAGTAATACTTAATCTTGCCCCTGGTGACCCACAGCACTGCAACATTTTAACATACAGTATTTACTGCCTCAACACACCTGACCCAGCTTATGTGGAATATGACTATTAGTCGATGAGTTTACTATAGTGCTGTGGGCTGCCAGGAGCAGAATTAAGAAACAATGCTGTAAATTAAAATGCTATTTAAAATGTCATAAATTAAGATGTTTAAAAATCATTTAAAAAATATATATATTTAAACGGTCAAACGACTGGCAGCAATGGCTGCCAAACAAAAACCATAAAATTAAGGTATAAATACTCTAGTTCATATTATGTACAAAAACATAAACATTTACAGAAATTGTTATTTAATCTTTTACAGAGAAACACCATTATTTTACAGATTTTTTCTAAATTTATACGATTACAGTAAACAACAGTACTAGAAGTTGAGCAGATAAAAGCAATTATTTTACGGATTTTTCCTAAATTTATATGATTAAACAACTTCATTAAAGCACCAGCACTAGACGTTTAGCAGTGAAACACCATTATTTCACAGATTTTTCAAACATTTATACGATTTAACACATTCATTAAAACAGCACTAGACGTGTAGCAGCAAAATGTTTTTATTTTACAGTTTTTTCCAAAATTATTACAATCAAACACCTTCAATAAAGCAACAGCATTAGACATTTAGCAGGGAACACAAAAAACCCTGTTATTTCACAAATTTTTCATAAATTCCTATGAACACACATGTTCAATAAAGTGTTAACACAAACTCAAAATTATATTTGTAAAACAGCCTGAAGAACTGTGACACAGTATAGTACAAGTATGATGCTAAACACAATAAAAAGGTCAGTTTTATAGCATTACAGTAAAATCCTAAAATGAAAAACAAAATGAAATATTTAGACTATTGTGCTATAACAGTGGAACATTCTCTCTCACAAACTTAAACATTGCTGTAAAATATCCTTGACTAATTAAAATTGGACTGGAAACCTTATTACAAATAAAGTACAATGTGGTCCATTTCTTAAAAACTCTATAGTTTTTATAACGTATGCATACAAATAACTTTACCTCCTAGTTCAGAATTCTAATGCCTTAGTGCAAGTAAGTGAACAATAAACTCAGGCGTATTTCGCATCAGGTGCCGCCCTCACTCACGCGTTTATTTAAATGCGCCAATCAGGAAGTGGTAATTAGAATACTGCCAATCAGCCAATCAGAAACAAGATTAGAATTAGAATGTTCCCTCCTCCAACTTCTGATTGGCTGTGATCAGTGATAGTAACCGCGGAGAGCATGTGGTGAGCAAGTTTTTGGTACAAAAATAACACCATCGTTCCCCTCATACAATCAAAATATCAAAATGTAACTCCCCCAACGTAACAGTGTTGGGGGATGTTACTTTTTAAAGTAACTAATTACATTACAAAATTACTGTCATTAAAAAGTAATCAGTTACATTACAGCGGTACTTTCTGATAAAAGTAACTAGTTAGAGTACTTTTAAGAAAGCTGATGGCTACAGTAGATTGCCATGGTAATTTTTCAGAACAAATGTCATCAAAAAATATTTGTGGCGTTTACAACGTGTGCATGGGTGCTGCACTGAGTATCAGTCTCCTACATTATCTTTACATTCGTTGAAGGAATAAGGCAGATATTATAGCCTACATGTAAGTGTGAGACTTCTGCTCCCTTATCTGTGCCACTTTCTGTGGATAATCTTTTTAAAAGTCATGAATAAATGCTAAACTTGCATTTAGAACTTGAATGTCAAAGTATAAAAAATTTATAAAACTAATAGGATTTACCTCAAAATTACAAAGAAAAACGTTTTAGTACTGTATGTGTATTAACCTTTATCTAATGAGTTTCATATTTAATTATAATTTATTATTGTAATTTTACATGTACATAATTTACAAAAACTGAAAAAACACAGTAACAGTAGTATGGTATTTTTACTGTTAAAAATTTTGAAAAAAACTTTAAAAACTTAAAATACTACTTAAAATAACAGTCGACTTATTAATGTCTGTAATTTTACAGAGATTTGTATGTAGTTTATAAAAAAAGGAAAACTACTATACATTTTTAAAATTATTTTCTGTAAAATTAGGACTTTTTTACAGTGTAGAACTAAAGAATGAGTGTGCAATTTGTATTTGTAAGAAGAGGCGACTACAACATAGTTACTATATGTTACTTGCCTATAGCATGCTATAAAAAGTAAACATACTGTAAATACAGTTTCTTTGATTGTAAAATCCAAAGGGCTGTCAGAAATTTAAAGTATAAACAAAATTAAAAGGGTTTTTACAATATTTACTGCCAATCAGTCATTAATGATTCTGTAATTGTGTTTTAAGGACTCCATACCACAAATCATTTCTGTTATTGGAAACAAGGTAACTAACCAGCTAGCACCTCAGCTAGCAAGCAAAACACACACTAATTACAGCCATTTTGGAGATATACTACTGAGCTGTATTTTATGTTGACTATACAAATCCTGGAATCTAAAATTTTGAATAATAATAATAATAATAATATAGAATATATTATGTTATCTATCCTACCACATGTAAGAAAAAAAGAAAGAATTTTCAAGACATTTGAACTATCACATCATAAAATAATATTTTAATATGTTTTAATATATTAATAATAAAACTGCTTAGTTATTGCTAATTACACAAGCCAAAATGGCATACGACATTTAAAACCTAGCAGAAAAAAGTACGCAAGGCGTATGCATATCTTATTCCTGTTTATATATACACTGTCTTCTTTGCTTTCCCCTGGCACACAGGAAACAATTACCTCTTATTATAGCCTACCTTTGAAAGCTAAACTAAAGACTAACAATGAATTAATTATATGTTGGTGCTTTTAACATGGCTGTTTCTAAACTAACTATTGTTAAGGAAATTACAGTTGACACCCGCAATCTAGAAACGGTAGAGAAAACCAAGTTATACTGTAGAGGAGCTTACTTAAACTTCTTTGAGTAGTGTGTGTGTGTGGGGGGGGAGGGGGGGTTATGTTAAGAGAAAAAAATAAGAGAAGTCAATGCCAGATGCACCAAACATTCCTAAGTACGTAAAAATTGCTCTTACCCAGGTGAGCTGAATAATGTATCCCACTTGGTCTAAAATTAGAGTGGCATTGGATTAGCATAAAATTGGGATAGGGACCGCCCCAAAAACACCATATATGGGCAGGTGCATATTGCGCAAATCGGGTGTAAGCATTGGAGAGATGCCTCCGAAGGAAAGGAATAGTAAGAAAAAGAACTACAGCAGGGGTGTAATCAAATTACTTTGAAATAAATAAACATTTTATCTTACAAACCCCATGTCCTGGCGTTACTGGTATATCAAAAACATAGGAATGGCAAAAGGTCTGTGATACTGTGAATGCCACTTAAGCAGAGGGACACACAGTTAAAGAAATAAAAAAGTGGTTTGATGGCACATAGAGTGAGGGCATAACCTCCATCAGGTATGTTAGAGGTTTTTTAAGTTGAGTATTTTATTATAACTTCTTTTGTAATTATGTGTTTTAAAGTGCTGTGGCAATCTGAAAGGGCTCAGCATACATTCATTCATCTCATCAAATCTGTGCAATCTCTAAAAATGCACTCTTTGTGTAAGCCCATATGGCCAAAGCATCTAACAGCAATCTGTAAACCATTCAAAAGCAGAAGGCACAAAAGCATCCAAAGGGTTTATAGTCTTAATTGGGATCAAATGACCAATAGTATCTGAGTAACCCAAGAATTAACTCATCAAATCATTATAATTCCTCCAGAAATATATTATAATCTACATTTCATTATATGACTTTTCATCGCCAATTTTATCACTGTTTTTATGCGTCAGACAAACAATTTGCAAATTGTGAAAATGTGAGTTTTTTTTTTATCTTGGTAAGACTGCTCTCGCCAATTTGGAAAAAGACAATTGTCTTATCTAAATCAAGGGCAAAAATAAGAAAAAAAATTGTCAATCACGGCTTAGAGTATGCAGTTGGCATTCAGTACGTGGTTCAGCGGAAACACCTGATAGTCTTCGGCCCTCTCTGAGTAGCATTGAAGGAGGTGTGCCCTAATGACGGGTGGGAATGACGGGTCCCTTATCAGTTGCATATTTAAGCCCTGGTTATCATGTTTTTTCGTCTTGTTATTTGGAATATGTTACTTTTGGATTCCCGTTTCTTGGATTTTTTTTTTCTCCATAAACATTATCTGCTATTATGCTGGGCCTGCAACCCCTTTAATACATAATATAATGATTTTATGTGGAATGATTTGGACTATCTCCCTTTGGTCGTATCTCCCTTAATTTTGCACACACTACCAAAAAACACCAAATAAGCTGACCTCGATAGAAAACGTCTTCCTGTTATGTTGATTTGTTCGGAACTCCCATCAAACCCCTTTGCTACCCCTTCCACAGCTCACACCTTTTTGGTCCAATTCATTTGAAAAATAAATAAATAAATTGTGTTGACCAAAAATAGTAAACCTCTTCAATTCTCACTCCTTTGAAAATGAATGAGGTTTATGAACAAAAATTACCTCCGTATCTAAATCTTATATCAAAATGTTCAGCCAGATCTCTTCACACAAACAATCTAAGAAGCAGTGCTTTAGAACGAATGATTTCTGAGATATCAGGCTCAGAATCAGAGGACCGACTCCCCGGTGTGAGAGAGCTGTGCAGTGAGGCCTGTTGTTATGGCGACTGGGTTGAGCCACACCCTTTCTAATTAGACCAACTCCCTGGACTCACAGCTTGTCTAAATGCCTATTTCTTGGGAACCATGTGGGGTATGTACCAATGAGCCGCTTTCACCTTTCTTGCCAAGGAGAAGCAGTGCACTGTGTTTAAACCTCTACTTTATATAATTTTTCTAGGAATTGTTGGCAAATAGCGGCAACTTGACTATCCAATCCCTAATACCCACACTTCAGGGTAAAGGCATAAAAGCCTGACTCTACATCATGGTTGTAACCATTTTTAACCTTAGTGCTATGATTCCCACCCACTCTCCCACTCAAGCCATAGGACCACAGTTATATAATTAAATTACTGTTCTACTACCTTACATTCCAGATTGATCTCTGGAGGGGTTTCAGAAATCCAGAAATAACTGAGACGGTAAATCAAAGTAATCAACAGCCTTTTTTCCCCCTTCTTTAACACTTCCTAATGGATTTGCTGGCCAGTGGATTCTCTGGATAGTACTTACTATACAGTAAATTCTAATACCTTGTAATAATAATCATCATCTCCCAGCACAGGCATTCACTCTAGTTATTACTGTGTCTTATCAGCAGCACTACTGAAAGTCCACAAAGTGCAGAAGTGCATTTTTTGATCCTCTCTTCCCTTTCCTTAAAACCGTGCTGTGTTATTTGTTTGTGTGTGTGTATGAGAGAGAGAGAGAGAGAGAGAGAGAGAGAGGTACAAAGCAAAATAGACCAAATGATGATATTTTTATATTAGGTCCAAAAATACATATCTTCACCCTACATAATCAAAAGATAAAGTTTGAGAATTTGACTAAATTGACTAGATTTTATTTTATTATGACAGAGGGTACATAATGCCAAATGCAAACACACAATATGTACAAGCCTTCGCAGGCATCGTTATGATCTGGGGTTGCTTCAGTTGGTCAGGTCTAGACTCAGCAATGTTATGTGACAATAAAACAGTCTGCTGACGACCTGAATGTACTGAATGACTAGTATAGTGGAGTTTTTCTTCCCTGATGGCATACAGTATATTCCCAGACTCAAATTATGTTCCTGGGAGCATGAGGAATCACTTTCAGACATGAACTGGGTGCCACCTAATGGGCTTTAATCAAAGCTCAAAGGTGAGTGAATGAAAACTTGATTGTTTTGTTTATAATAAACTAATTTAGGACAAATAAAAATAAGCAAAACACTCCCATAGAAAAGTCGTATTTTTCTTCTTTAAGCATAGGCACTCTTATTTATTGATTAAGAAGCATTGCCAACAAAATGAATCATTTAGGTTTTAAAGTTTTAAATGTCTCTTTTTTCGTCCACTTTTGTATGATGCAACATTCTACTGGAATATGTACTGTACACACTTTTTCTCAAAGATTAGATATCTTTCAGTGGTATCAGCATCCTTACATACAATTACATTGGAAGAAATTCTTAAGAAGGAACTTAAGAAGAAAAAAAATGCACATTTCAGTCTACTTTGACATGTGTAAACAATCCACTTGTATACAGATGGGCACCGAACAACTGAACCCTGTTCTGCCAATAAAAAAGTCTTTGTCCAAATCCAAGTAAACCATAGTCCAGTTTATTAATAGTCAAAACACAATTTTATAATTGCTTACACCAATTAACTAGAAAGAATCAAAGTTTATTTTTAAGGGAAGCATATTTGTAGAAAACAATTTTGTATAATAATATTTTCTGTAAATTTTTTGTTAATCCATCATTTGATGAACTCTTAAAAAGTAGTATTGATAACATGTGCAAAAGTTGAAGCATAATAAATGACCTGACACTTCAAACCTTGTGCTGCCATTAGCAGCTCTAACGGCTCTGACCACTCTGCGATGAAGACCATAAAATTCCCTCTGCATCCTAAAAATATCAGGGTCAAAAATGGAAAATGCGCATTTATCAAGTTTGTACTACTCCTTAGCCACATTCTTGTCATGTTCTCAATATGTCTATCATTTTGTCACTAATTTGCATCAGCATTTTCATCACGAAGTGATTTTTTAAGGAATTGGATCCAGCAGTTATACTATATTCTCTTGAAGTGACATAGAAATGCTGATAACTTCTGCATGCATGCAGTAAACATGGTAAGCCCCAGAATAACATAATATGAACTTAATGTGGGTTTTCTACAATGTAGCATGGACCTACCATGGTCATAGCACAAGCCTGAGAATTCCATTGGTGAAGCAACAATGCAGTGACATCCCAATAACAACTCAATCAGAACACTATCCGAACTTTCCTATGTACACTATGCTTTTAGTACCTTAATGAAGTCCCTCAGAGGTGTAAGTGATGCCGTTACCTGGTCAGTGCCATAGTTAATACATCCTTATTATTTACTTCCTGGGTCTTGCTTTGACATATCCTCACCAGGCTGTTTTTAACCATGTCCAAGAAAAGTGTGACAGCTCTAAGCCAACGGAGACAGCATTACGTCCTTACCAGTTTCTACTGCAAGTTCTTACTGCGTTCACCCAAATTTTTGCAGACATAGTGGGAATGTGGCTCAGCATGACAGAGAGTAATTGACTAGGAATCTGAAAATGACACAATAATTGATGCCTACAAAGTTGGAAAAGAATATATAAACCAGCTCAAAATGGTGACAATCCGAATGTCTTTAAAAATGGTAGTTAGGGGGAACTTCAGAAGTCAAGGCATGGTTTGGAAGACTAGGAAGTTTCTCAAACAGACAAGCCTGGATGCTGGCAAGGACAAGGACAAGTTTCCGGTTCTGAAAAATGGATCCAACGCAGTAGTGCGACAACATGCAGTTCCTCAACATGCATGTTAAAGTTAAGCCTTTATTTGTCACATATACATTACAGCACAGTGAGATTCCTTCTTCGCATATCCCAGCGTAACTGGGGTCAGAGCACAGGGGGGGGAGCCATGATACAGCGCCCCTGTAGCAGATAGGGTTAAGGGCCTTGCTCAAGGGCCCAAGAATGGCAACCTGGAACTATAAAACAGAATGTTAGCAACCTGGTACAAAAATAAACAAACAAAAAAGTTTTGGTCTCCAAAGCTAGAGTGGCGCTATCAGTCCGGAAATTGAAGCCACAGCAGGACAATGATGCAAAACATCCCAAATATCCAACATGTTTTATTAAATGCAAGCTGAAGACTTCAGAATGGTCCTCACAGTCCCCTGTCTAATGCATTATTGAAAATATAAAAAAGAAGAAGAAGAAGAAAAAAAGAAGAAGAAAAAGGAGAAGAAATGGAAAATAATCTTGAACATGCTGCACATACAAGATGACCCAAGTAGATCCCAGAATTAGAAATAGTTGTCAAAAATTTCTAAAACAAAACTACAGTAGAATTCCAAATGAGATGCCGAGTGGGTCTAGTAAGACTTCCAGGGAGCTAAAAAAAAAGTGCTTAAAAATTGTGATATGTGCCAAAGGGCATGCGGGCGTGGTTGTGATGGAGCAAAAAGTGGCCCACAAACATACAAATGTATCTGTTTAAAGCATTTGGAATGCTGAAATTATTATTAGGTTATTTGTTATGCCTGCTGTCCACAGAAAGTAAGTACGGAAATGTGAAAAAAGAGGGAAAAAAATGCATCTGACAGTAATTGGATGCAAAGAGCAGCATGGTGTTGGTATGCGAGAGGACTGCAGTGGGACTAAAAAGAAGTCTCAGGAGCAGGCAGTTTTTAATCTCATTTCAGACAGGAGCAGACGGTCAGATATGAAGCTCAGGGGGCAAAAGAGAGATAATACATTTCCAATAATGTTCAGTACAACTCTATTAAACATCCTAAACCACAATTAACATAAATCAAGTATCCTGGGTTTAAGGAAAGCCATTTTAAACCTGATGTAGATGCATGGCACGTTTAAGCCACCCTGCAAAGCTTTGCACTTACCACCAGTGCATCAGCTGCTCTGACATGAAGCATCCATTTCTCTTTTTGTTTCCTGATTTATAAATGCAATTTGACAATAACTGCACTGCTTAATAATTCTGAACATACATTGCTACTGATATCATATAACATCCCAGTGAGATTTCAAAGGGATTTTTACTCCTATACACACATGCAGTTAAACTTTAACAAACATCATAGCACGCCTGTCAAATTGATTAACTAATTTCCGAGGTCCTTATGGGAGAAAAGTTTAATTGCATTGGAAAAATTAGACTAGATTACTTTCCCTTCTTCTGGTTAACTGACTATCATGTCATCAAATGTTTCTGATATCCTGTTATTAAAATCAGTCTGAAGGCACATCTTAAATTTAAGATCATTAACTTTTGAAATTCATCCTTTAAAAGCTGTTGTAAATTGTATTGGGGTTTTTTTAATGAGAGGGTTGTGTAGATGTAGCTCCTTCTTCAGGGTCTTTGGCATTCTAGGAAAATGACTAAAGGTTTTAGATGAAGGCTGCAGTTTGATTGGCTGGGATGTGTATGTGTGTGTATAGATGGATATAAGGATATATGGATGGATGGATGGATGGATGGATGGATAATAGATAGAAACATGCCTGTGTCATCAGGGGAGAAAAACTCCATAGATGTGATAATCTGGTCATTCAGTACATTCAGGTCGTCCGCTGACTTTTAATCACCACATAATGATGCTGAGCCTAGACCTGACCAACTAAAGCAACCTCAGATGATAACACTGCCTCCAGAGGCCACTATGCATGATGGGTGCATCTCTTAAACACTTCCCTTCTTACCCTGATGCACCCATCGCTCTGGAATAGGGTCAATCTGAACTCAGACCACATGACCTTTTTCCATTACTCCAAAGCAGTGGTCCTCAACCATCTGGCCGCCAACCAGTACTGGGACATGGATGATCTGGCTTTTCCACACTTCTCTCTGTATCAGTTTTGATGCTCTGTAAAATTCAGCCAAATTTACAAGCTAGCAAAAGGTTGACTGATGATACTTATAGTTAGTAACCTAGTAACCAGTGTAACAATCTATCCAATGCCGGAAACTTCTAAGCACTTTTGTAAGTCAATCTGGATAAGTGTATGCCTAAATGTAAATGTAAAAAAATCAAATGCTTCTGGAGAGCTCCCTTGGAAAAGAGAAAATACCCAATGATGAGACAGCAGAGGAGACTCAGAGAGACGGCCAAGAAAAAGAAAGCTGCATTTATCGCAACAGGTGATTCACCTGCTCCAAGCCCGTTCTGGATTAAAATCAAAGTAGAATATACTGAGATCGCTACAAAAGCACTGAAAACTCTGCTTCCATTTCCAATAACCTATCTTAGTGAAACAGGGTTTCTGCAGTGACTGCAACGAAAATGAAATTACACAGCAAACTGGAGAAAAGGAATGCACTTTGGGTGTGATTGTCTCTCATCACTCCTACATAGAACTGTCTCGTCACAGGGAAACAAGCTCAAAGTCTGTCCAATCTTTATGCTGCCAAACTAAAGCCTTTTTTTTTTTTCTGATTAGTCTCACTAACAAGTGGTTTCCTTATTGCTGCACAGCTGTTTAGTCACAATGCTGTGAGTTATAATTACAATGTATGTGTTTAAATGCTTATACTTTTACTATGAAACATAGCTCTGGTCTTTACAGTTGAGTTTTACCATGCAACTTCGCCAAGTGTTTAAGTGATCTCTATTAATAATTTTTTTCCAATCAAATTTCTTCCACCTGGTTCAGCACTATCCTTCCAGGTTTTGATAATGTGTTGAAGGATTCTTAACCTTAAAAGGATTCTTAAATCTTCAAAATATTTTGAATAAACATACAACAAACATGGAATGTACCTCAAATTATAACCTACATTTCATTTATCTCATGACCAGTATAAATTAATGTTCAGAAAATTCATGAAAACCCCTTTTTTTAGTTGTGCATCTGCAAAAACTTTTAAAGATTCTCTATGGAACCCTACAACAGTAGTGTTTCCTAAATCAGAACTATATAACTATAACTATTAATGAAATAATTTTGACTTATCATCTATACAGCTTTATCTAGGGTCATGGGGGGCCTGGAACCTATCCCAAGACTTGAGCCATGAGGTGGGGTAATGGAGTGCCAATTTATCTGTGGGAGGAAACCAGAGTAGGAATTCCACCTTGAACAGGGAGAGCATGCAAACTCCTCCCACATACAGACAGACAGACCCAAAGGTTGGATTCAAACCTGGACCCTGGAGGCAACAGTGCTAACCACTAAGCCACCGTGCTGCCCTTAAATATACAAAGAACTCAGATTTATTCTAATTTATTTCTTCAAAGAAATTAAAATTTATGTAAACCATCAGAATTATAATGTTATAATTTAAAGGTTAAAATATAAAGGTTATAATTACATTAGGAACAGAATTAGCACTATTAATGTTATTGTACTTTCCTACAATTACTTTTGTATGAAATCCAATAAAGCTACTCACAATTATCAGACTTGCTGCTTACACATACAGTTTACCACTCAGTCAAGTGAAAGAATAAAAATAATTCTGTTACGAGTACTGTAAGTCCGCATAGTAGTGCCTAAAAGGGACCTAATGGGCACTGAACTGTATTTTTAATAGATGAAGAAGTGGCTCATAGAACCTGCTGTTAAATGCAACCAAAAATTTTGTGGAACCTCTCCTGTGCTGATAAATGGTGTAAATAGATCTTCTTATTTTCTTAATAATTTTGTGAGGATTCAAAATGATTTTAAAAACAGGTTGGTGGATCTCTGTCTCAAAGAGTCTCAAAAAGGCACTGCGGGTAAATATACTGTTCTGTACATCATACTGAACAAATACAAACATTTATTCAGTTTTGCAGACCCTTTTTATATTTATTTATTTATTTTTGTAAGCACAAGCATTTCTCATTCCCGGTGGGCACCTCATCTCTGGTACAAAGGGGAAAATTTGCAAATATGAAGTGCCTATCCCTAGGGTACCAATTAAAACGTCCTTTGGCTATGAGGCAGCTTGAATATCATCTTCCTTCTCCTTTTTCTACTCCTTTTCATAAACCAAACCTGTGTTTATTACACTGGTCATAAAGAAGACCATGCTCTTAGTCACTCATTAGATGAAAATGACTAATTAATTATATATTCAGAACTATGCAATCACTCCACCATGCTTTTTGTGAATGCTTTACTACAAATACTACAGTGCATTTCAAAAGCTTCAATGAATAGAATCTGGCTAATAACTTATATGCTACAATATATTGTCAAACATCATCATAGAGTATCATCTTACAATGAAAATTATCTTGAAAAAAATTAATCTTGAAGGATTCCAATAATCACTCACTCACCATCTATACTACTTTAACCTGTATTCAGGGTCATCTACCCCAGGAGACTTAATTCCAATGCCAATCCATCGCAGGGCACACTCACACACTATGGACAATTTGGGAACGCTACTTAGCCTACTCTGCAAGTCTTTGGGAGGAACCCAGAGTAAACATGCAAATGGAGATGGGAATCGAGCCTGGGCAGGAATTGAACCCAGACCCTGGAGGTGCAAGGCAACGGTACTAATCACTTCACCACCGTGCCACCTGGGTTCCAATAAACAGCTGCATAGAAACTTGGGAAATATGTATAACAAAAAATGTTGTTTCATAAGAGTCAAAAAGAAAACAACATGTGATGCATTTAAAAAACAATTTGCTTAGTTACAGTATGTTTGTATAGTTGGTTGCAGTGAAATAAAATTCAGTTCATCATATTTGCAAGATTGTGCTGAAAAAGAGGTGCATGTATGTTGTTCTAAATTGATCCATTGATCCAAGAATCCAGGATTCTAAACAATCCTGAACCCTTTAGATATTTTTTAAATGTAGTAATGCAAAAGATGCCTAAAACACTTTGCATCCACTAATTCTACATCCAAGAATTCAAAAAGCTGGAGAGAATAGCAAGAAATGAATGGTCACAGCATTCAGAAGCTTTGTAGCTTCACCAATCCAAGGATTTTAAAGGGATGAGAATCTGGGGACAGAATGGTACCCAGTCTCTGAAGCTGCAATGTCAATTACTAAGTGGAACTGGCTTTAAAAAAAACAGGAGGAAAACATATTTTATTAAAAAAGGGCCCAACAGCAGCAACTTGGTGGTTGTGGGGTTTGAACCTGGGCTCTTCCGAACCATAGTCCAATGCCTTAACCACTGAGCTACCACTGGCAAGTTAGTTATAGCTTCCTAAGTAAGTACTGTATATCTAACTAGTCATCATGAGTTTGTTTTTTAAGAAACAAGTAGGCACAACTACATCACCTACTAACTGGCCAGGGGTAGCTCAGCAATTCTGCTATTCTTTTTACCCCTCTTACTTCTTCACAATTTACCATGTCCCATATTAGTCAGGCTTTGATGGGTGGTAGTCTGGTTTCCCCCTGCTCAGTTCAAGACTCTGTAGTTCATGTCTCTGATGATGATGATGATATCACAGGTACACACTGCAAAAACATGTGGAAGTCCAGATAAAATACTGTAAAAGTCACATACACACACACAGAAAATCATTGGTTCAAACCATAGAGTTTGTGTTTATTAAGTAGCACAGGAACGAGGAAAGTTTCAGGTTGCTTTGTGCTCATTCTGGGGTGTCCATGAAGAAAAGAGATCTCAAAAGGTGTATTTTTTAACAACCTAACTGGAATCCACTGTTCTTCTGGGAATGTGTTAGTACAATTTGCGCAACACTTTTACAGCTATTTCCATCTCACCCTTTTTCCTCGGTGAAAAGCATTTTATCCACATCCGGCCATGTTGCCAAACTTAAGGGTTCAGGCCAATTACTGGACTTCCAATAGTTTTCAGGGCTGGATTAGGATGCTAACGTTAACCTTTTGATATAGGAAAAAGCCACATAATCTTGAATATATTGTCGAAATTGAGTATTTTTTGCCTTCCAAAAGATAATGTTTGTTTTTGCTGCAATAAATATCCAACAGAAACATGGTGATACAGTATAGTGTCTAATTTGGCCATGCTAGATTGATATTCACTTTCTACTGTTTTCACTGTTGGAGCTATCCTTTATCCTAGGGAAAAAAACATTGGAAGTAGTGATCTGATTAATTGAAGCAAGCTGTTGCAACAACATGGTCAATCAAATCTAGCCGGTATTTCATTACTCCTGTTTTGCTTTTCTTCATCTCTGCTGAGCTCATCTATTTCAGTACGCAAAACACCTTTGGGACTTATCTTATACATCCTGAGGTTTTGATTGATGTGGACATGTTTTCCTCTTAATATTTACTGGGGTGTTGTGTTAATTAAGCAACATTACATGAGAGGGAGTGCTGTTGTGATGAAGACGGAGTGCCAAAGGAATCTGATCTGTGCTGATGTTCAGCACAACAGCACAACCTCATTTATTTTGAAACAGATTATGATTTGTTTGTTATTTAACCAATTATTTGGCTCCGCCAACATATATCTTATATGCCTGGCAGAACTAATTAAACACGACTGGCAGAGTTGGCGTCCAACAGTTAGTGACTGACAGTTAGTGTAATTAACAGGTGTGAAAGTACTTTCAAATGTTTATTGGTAGGAACTATGTAGCTAAAAGATGAAGAGATCAAACCATGGAGGTCGTGTAAATTTTTCTCTATATTTCCACTTATTCTGCTTTAAAATATCAGCTATGCTAACTTCTGGTTTCCAGGGTTAGCACTGAATTGAAAGCTAGTGCGCTAAGTAGGGTGTACAACAACTAGTGCCCTTGATCGAGATGCAGCCTTGTGTTAGAAGCTAGTTAGCTTTGAAGCTGTAATACAGATGAAGGAATTATTAAAGAGACACAGTGTTATTCAAGAATTACGTTATCAGATGTGTTCTCCTGCTGAAAGCTCTTTCATGACTGATTTTGAGAGAGAGTTTGGTCAGGCAGTTGCTCTCTCCTCAGAACTGCAGACTATACAACCTTCTTTCACCCATTCTGCAACCGACAGTTAGTGTAATTAAGGGTTATTAGAGCACCTGAGACATGGAGCGATACATATAGTTAAACATCCCAGTGGTCTTACCATCTATTGTCACCACTTGTGGAATGCCTCTCATCCAATCAGACAGCTCAGGTGAAACTAACTGTGGTTTAAATAAGCACATTATACATATTGTGCTTGATAACAGTGGTATAAAATGTCTAAATCTCCAGCAAATAGCATTTAGTGTTTTGGGAATTGGTTTATCTGTTGTATTTACTCACCCAGGTACAATATAAATTTCTGGAAAGATTTTACAATAATGATACATCAGTCACAGTATCAGTCAAAAGACTTTTTTGCTGCCAGTAGTGTGTAAAGCTTTCAGCAAGGTAAATAGAGGCTACTTTGAAGACTCTACAATATGTTGATGATGATAATGATGATGATGATGATTATTATTATTATAGTTGGGCTCTAATGACATCAGCTTTATGTCATCATAGTGTGTGAGGGCCCTCTTATTCTTCCAATGATTTTTTTCCCCAGCATATTATATTATATTTATTATCATTGTTGTTGTTAGTATTATTATTATTAATATTACATATATGCTATTTCATAGTTTAGATCACTTAAGTAATGTAGATTTTTTTTAAGCATTGATTGAGTCCAAATATTAAGTAAACGTGATGTAATAAAGAATTAATTATTAGCTAATAATTAACAATATAAACCAATTTTTAGTAATTGTTTAATAAATATGTTTTATCAGTATTAAAATAATTTGTCAAACAGCAGAATGATAGTTTAATGCCTAATGTAAACTTATTTAGCTAAACTAAAAAGAATTAGTTCATCGACAATTAAATACCAATTAAATTGCATTAAGGGTGTATACATGTGGGTGTGGGTGTGGGTGGTGTTCTGTGCCATGATAGACTGGAGTTCCTTCCAGGGTGTATTACAGGGTGTATTCCCACCTACTCATCCTACACAATCCTATATAGGAAAGGCATTTAGTGAAGATGAATGAACAAAACAATAAACAAGTAACTGCATGATAGAATGAAAAATTATTTTAATAATAATTTTATAACCTACATAAATCTAAATGGTGTTTGTTTATCACATTGTTTGCTTTCACACATTTTAGATTATACAAGAACATTCCCCTCTTCTGATTTTAACATGGATTTATTCAATATTTTTATCTACCAAATATTTTATTTGATATTTAGATTACTGTGCAACTTCTAGTAAGCCCACACTTCTGTTTGCTTTAATTTAATTGTATCTGATTCTCACTTGTTCTGTTTATCAGCACAGTGTGATGGTGGCAGCTGTGATCCAGAGAAAAGATTAGATTTAAAAAATTTTAGAATATTGAACTCTGACATTTGTTAACCCTTCCTCATTTGTTTTACAGCTTTTTGTTTTTGTTTTTTTATTTTGTTTGTTTTGTTTTTTTATACCAGTGGAGTGAAAAGTTCAGGAGGTTGAATAAGTTTTGAAAATTCTTATGAATCTCATTTACTAAGACAATGATGTCTTAACTTTATTAGTGTTCTATTGAAGGAAATACAAGCAGTTTTTATGTTTAAATATTTTGTCATTTATTACACTTTTTACAGGTGAGACCATAGTGAAAATCGGGTTCCCTTTTTTTCATCTTGAAAATCAATGTTAATATGCTTTTTATATCTCTGTAAATAAAGAATATCTGAATTACTTAGGAAACTATGCAACATTTACTTTAATTGACAATTCAAATGCACACACACACATATATATATA
>JAQMYG010000021.1:9801727-9813970 GCA_030014215.1 Clariallabes teugelsi
AGCATCACCCGGGGTTCGAACCTGCGATCTCCGGGTGATAGGGCGAGCGCTTTAACCTACTGCGCCACTCGGAGGCCCGGTGTATAAATAATTTTTAATTAGTTAACTAGTACTGTCAGTTATTTTCATGGAGGAAGTCTTTTAATGGCAAAATATTAAAATATAATTTATCCCTGCTAAAATAAAAGAACCTGTCGAAAGAAATCTGTCGAGTGAAGGTTAACAGGTTCCACCTCACTATTAGCTCAGATGAAAAGTAAACCATGCAACCAGAAGTCTTGGAAGTTTGTTGATCAAGAAATGTATATTTAGAAGTCAAAAAAATACCGCAGGTTCTGTGCAAATTGCCTACTCCTGTGTCATCAGTCACATGCTTGCTACAAGCTGAAGAATGACTTCTTCCAGTTTCGGAGAATTATCCTCAAAGCGTGATACCACCACTACTGTACTTCACTATGGAGATTGCATCACCCAAAGCAATACCGTTTTTTTTTTTTTTTTTTTTCTTTTTTTTTTTTACCAGATGAGCTGCTTGCTTTTTATCTCAATTATTTTTTTATTTCATGAACCCTTTTAGAGAGAATCCTTTTTCACATGCCATTTGCCTTTTGCTCAGGAATGGCTTCTGACTTGTCACTCTCCCCTAAAGGGAATGGAATTGTATTTTTTTATACACCTTTGGAGCTGTAATAGAATAGCCAATGGGTTCCTGATTATTTCTCTGACCAAGGCCTTTGTAGCCCAGCATCTCACCTCATGTCCACGGTACTCGGGACAGCATTTCATTTCTGTAGTAATGCCCATATATCCAAACCTAGATCTCTCTCTTAGCACAGTTTGGTTGAGGGGGTTTGTGGAGTTTTTTGTTCCGACATACTGTTGCGGTGTGTGGACCTTTCTAAATGGACTTCGTTAGAGTTCTACAGAGATCACAAGAGGAAAAAAACAAAGCAAACAGGGTGGAACTGAAGTCTGTCTGGAACATTCTAGGTAAACCCCTAATATCTAACTTCGTGAGGTTGCATATAGAGCGCTTTTGCTTTTTAATATATTTTCTTAAAATTTCTAAAAATGTATCTACATTGTCATTATAAATTAATGTATGCAAATGAGTTTAATATTGTTTAAATAAAATTTATAAATAACAAAATCTGAAGGCTTCTGAATGACTTGACCAACTCGCCGAATGCAGTCAATGCAAAGATTTTTCCATAAAATGAGCATAGCTCAGGAATGTGTAGAGGCCAAGAATTCTGATTTAAACAGTTGCATGTTCTAGTTTAGAAAGTAAGGCGTGTCATGGCCAATAAAAAGTATAAGATTTTAACATGCTTAAGAGAAACTTTTGTGCAAAATTAAATCTCTAGTTATTGCTGTTAGCCTTTTGTTGCTTCTATGGCAGATTTTAACAGTAATGATTAGCCTGAGTGTATAATCCGCATGTCCCAGGCTAGTGGTCTGTCCTTTTTTAATGATAGAATTTTTTATGGATTTATGGCTTCTGTGACAACTTGTAGTCCCTTAAGTGTACACTAAAGCCGAGCAGCCATTTTGCTTTTCATTTAGTACTCAAGTTCTGAATGTCTTCTATATTTACTCAGCGTTTTCAGGATCGTGGTGGAAACACGTGGATGTTCAGTTGGAAATGACAGGTCTGGCACTACACAAATGACACCCACATTAATACATTAATTTAAGGGCAAACTCAGATGCTTGCCTCCTTTAAGACATGTCTTAATGTATTCTCGTAACATGAACATTTTGTTCAGTGACGAACCATTTTGCTCATCACCATTAGTCCAAGCCATCAACAGATTGTTTTATATATTGATTGCACATGTGGTTTTACTAAACGCTCTAGACCATTGAATCCACAAGTTTAACTTTTCTAAATAGATAAATTGATTAATATAACTGGACACTAAACTTGGATCATTACTTTAACAGTTATTTTTTGCCTCTGCTTAAAAAGTAAAAGTATCTCAAGATAAAGTATCTAAAGGTGCAAAACAAAGTACAATCAGAAATATAGGAGCTAGTTTTTACTGATACTAGCTTATTAGTCCCATAATATGCCACTCTGGCCCGCAAAATTAGAACTGAAATACTGCTTAAGATATTACTGAAGAAGTTTGCCGCATCAGTAAATGTGATTTTTGTTTCCAGGACTGCAATAAAGCGGAAGCAGCTCATACCAGATAGATGATTTAGTGAACTATTAACATTTAGATTAGTTGCGTTTGTGAAAAGATTCATCTATGACCCTTTAGTGCATTAGAGTTTTGTATTTTTTTGTAAAAATCTGACTGAAATATTTATTGGCCTCACAAGAGGTCCAACTTTAGTGCTTCAATTTAATGGTAATCTAAATGTTAAGTATGGAACATTTTACATTAAGTTTGTATAATGGTTAGTTAATCATTGCTTCTTAAAGGATAATAAAAACTAATGTATAATCCTTACATTAACTGTTTAAATTATCAGACTAGATTATAATAAACTCCAGAAAATGATTGCATGGTGTTCTGTTGTTTAAAATCTGCAGAGGCACCAGGACTGTGCAACCAGATGGCTGCTTTGTACCTCAGAGTTTAAGTTATTTTCTGTAAGTGGAGTGCAGTTAGCACTTTTGATGCCCCAGCACTTCATACAGTGGTTTGAGACCCGCGTGGAACGGCTTTAGAGCGATTTATAGCCTAAGAGCATTGTAAATTCAAGCCTGCCGCTCTTCTCAATGAGCTTTACGCAAAAGCACACGGGTCATTGAACAGGGACTCGGTAGTAAAGTAGTTTCAGTGGTTACTAAACAGCTTGAAGGTAGAAAATAAGTTGATGGATTTACACTTTAAAGAGCAGTTCCAGTGGTGTTTTTCTAGTTACACTGTCGCAAGCCATTGAACATCTCGATGTAACAGCTCAGCAAGGACTTCAAGCATAGAAGGCACTACAGGTTGATTAACTGCAGATCAAAGGTGAATGATTTATTTTTGGTCACAGCTCAAATATTTTATGTAATTCAAATCTTTTCATTCCATGGGCTGACATTTTTGAAGCCTGTGTAAAGCCCTCAACAAACAATTTGTCGGTTATCTCACATGTTTGACGAAGATGATGTGATAATGGGCCTCCAGGTGATGAACCTTATGCACCTATAGTAATTTGATGGTCCTCAGTCAGACTGCTGAACGTTTACAAACCTTGATATTTACTTTTACATACTGCCGCACATCAGTTCATCTGGTGGCTCGTGTCCAAGACAAAATATGCTACTAATGGATTGTAATCCATTAAATGTCATGGCTTTACTTTTTTTGTGTGTAACTCACTGGGATTGCTCTTTATTCTTGCAGAAAACAATAAATTTGCTAATGCTTTTAACAATGATTTAAAGCTGTACAAACAGGACTAAACCATATTGAGGTTCTACACCGGCAATGCCAATGCTCTCGCTATCTGATGAAAAGCCAACTCTGTCAGCGTTCCACGCTTGCCATTTCCAGTTCTCTGTAAGGAGAGCTTGTCTCTGTGTGTGTGTAACGTGTATGGCATGGATGGTGGTGCTGTAGCTAAGCAGTAGCAGCCAGTGTCCAGCTTGCCCTGCGCCACAGTTGACACTCCAGCAGTTGGTTACAATGAGACAAGATGAGTAGTCCTTCAGATCAGTGGACAGTTGAGCCTGGACTTGTTTGCATCGAGAGGTTTGCTTGCGTATCTTCCGAAAAGGTAAGTGGTTATGTCTTTTGTTCATTGAAGATTTAAAAAAGAAAAAAAAAATGCTTCACTTCCCTGATTCACCTCGCATGTTGAATTTATTGGGGTTTTGGCATCACACTTCTCAAAGTGGATTCACAGTGCAGATTGTTTTTTTTGTTTTTTGTTTTTCTTGTGAACTCAGTATGGCTAACAATTTTGTTTATCCGTTCTCACTGAACTGTGTTTAGATGTTTTCTTCGGATAGGCATGGACTCCTGTACAACTTAGCAGCTGCATAGTTGCTTGTAAAATCGCAGAGAATAAGGAAATGACGGGGTTGGGTTGGGGTTGGTGGTTCGGGGCACAGTTTTTGTTTGTTTCAATGATTGTACCATTGCAAATTTTTGGTCATGGGCGAGGGTGGGCTTGGAGAAAATCCAGTAGTTAGGCTCATCAGTGTCTCAACGTGTACTGTGTACTGCCTGATTTCGGTGCTTCACTTCATATTTTAACATCTGACTGAATTTCCTCTAAGCTTAGGGTAACTTGGTGTCTGATGATACTGGAGATGCGAATCTCGGTAGATTACATTTTTTGTTTCTTTATGAAAACTAAACTACAAATACACTTTCATTACCCTCATTTAGTTTAACTTTTTCTTCACTTTGGAAATTGTGTAGTTCTGGCAGATTGACACAAGAATAATAGCAGAGGTGATACAGGAGCCACAAAAGCCAATTCAGGACCATAAAAACTAATACATTTGTTTTCTTAATAGTTGAGCCTACTTTTCACTTCTTAAAAAGTGAACTGTTTCAAACGTACTTGTCCATCACATTGGGCTTTTGTTTCATTATTTTCTTTGTGCAAAATTTTGACGGTTTAGAAAAGCAGCGCATTATGTAGATCTGCAAAAGCAGGATCATTAAGTTCACACTGGAAATTCCTTTAGTCAGTGTTCTTTACCTTGGAAACGCGGATTATGTGGTTTGCTGTTTAACTGTCATGTGTCATCCATATCTGGCGATAAGTATATTTTAAGGAAAAAAAAAACATTGCGCATAATCCACTGAAGAATTATAGCGGCACATTGCAACAGCATTTCTTGACTCTTGCTGCACCTGCATTTGCCTGAAATAAAGGACTTCGTGGTGTAGGATCAGGAGTTATACATGTAGGGATCTTGAGGTAATTAAAATCATAATATACAAAAGGTTGCAGTTTTTACAAAAAGGCCGTAATACCTGATTGTGACAGATACGTATGAAAAGCAAATACAGCCAATAGGCAAAAAACTGCAAGTTGGCAAATGTTTAATTTTTCTTTATTTTTTCTTCTTAGTTTCTATTGTATTGGATAAACATGCTTTGAGACTTCTGGGTTTTGCCTTTTTTCTTCTTTTTATTTTATTTTTTTACTATTCCACAAATACTTGACATGGTTGCAGTTCCAATACCACTTGACTTGCATCACTGTTGAGTTTCTTTTCCTGCTTGACCTCCCACTCTGTCCACCGTGATCTTTCTTGTGCAAGATCTCACATTGTATTAACCCACAACACAGTGTCCTAAACTATTTGCCTCAGCATTTTACTGTACATAAGAAGTGTGCCTCTGCATCCATCGTGGAGACAAGGTGTGCTCGGCGTGTGGCCGAATGGTTGTACAGGTGTGCTTGTTTATCTGCACTGTGATCCATATATACATATTTTTTTCCTACTGCCTCTGGCTGTAGTTGCATTTGCTTTACCCATCAGGGAGTGTGATGCCAAAACTGCCCTGTTTTGCTTAATGGCTGCCTGTGGAAAGGCAGAGTATAACCTCACTCGTCAGGACCTACACATCCAGCAACACCAGCACTGTGTAAAAAGGTGATGTCGTCTGTTTTGATAACTCATGTGCTTAACAATGGACTATACACCATGCATCAAATTTACACACAGGATTTGTCATGTCTTCTTAAGCAACACACATCAGTACTTCAAAATATGCTTTGACTTAACAAATGAAGGCTTTTTTTTGTCTGTACAAAATGTAGTAAATTTTGGGCTTAATGGGTTGATCGTTAAAAATTATTCGGTACATACAGATAGGCTTACGATTTTACATGTGTATAAACTAGGGCAGTACAGAGGGTAGATTAAATTAAATATAAAATTTTTGTAGATAGTCATGATTATACACTGCCTGACACAAAAAAAGTCTCACATATTTAACCACATCTTTCTTTGATTACAGAACACAGTTCTTGTGTGAAAATGATTTCTCATACTCACAGAACAACTCTTAACCTCTAGCCTTAGTCCCTGGAATATACCTTCGCCATCAGATAAGAAAAACTCCATAGATGTGATATAACCTGGTTATTCGTTACATTCAGGTCCATCAGCTGACTTTATTGTATTGCTGCATAACATTGCCGAGCCTAGACCTGACTAATCAGACCACATGATGTATTTTTTTTTTTTCATTCCTCCAAATCTGTATGCAATCTTTAAATCTTCATCAAATTCAAGCTTATTTTTCATTGATTAGCCTCACTAACAGGTTTTCTTATGGCCACACACCTGTTTAGTCCCTGTCCTGAGTTCTTACATTGTGAATATATATATAGATTTTTTTTTTTTTTTTTTTTTTTAATCCCCTGCCTTCCACAAAGTTTTAAACCCAATTTCAATGGTTTCGTTTCTTGACCATGGTTAATAAATTGTTTAAAGCAGCGACTTTCTTTTGCCAGGCAGTGTATAATTTCATTATTTTTATTTTGTATGCCCTTAACATCTAGGCATTGTATTAATTAAAATAGTGCAGATAATTCACAGATCTAGGTAAATGATAATGGTATAAGTGGTTGGTAGGATTGATCTGATTGATCTAGTATGGGTTTTGTCCATACTGGTATCAGGGGTTTGAGTATGACATAATTCTGTTACCATGTTCACACTTGGCTTGTGACAACAGCAAAAGTCATCCTTTTTTTTTTTTCTTTTCTTTTTTTTTTTTTGTTTGTCTACTCTTGGTTCCAGATACAGGTCAGTCATTAATTTAAAAACAAAAGTTATCTTCATGTATCTGTTAAGAAACAAAAAGCTGATGACTATGTAAATCATACTATAAAAGCATTGTATGAATTAGCCATTGACTTTATAAGCTACCGTCATTAAAAATAAAAAATAAAAAAAAAACTTTAAGCAGCCTTCGTTTACATACTAGCTATTAGAATAATCTATTGAGGTATATCAACAAAATAACATTTACTAAACAAATTTTTATATTTTTATTTTTAAGAACATTTTGAAGTAGCATTATGTTTTCGTTATTTTGTTCAATAGAGAGACAGAAGAATTGAAAAGAATATTTGACATAGTACCTTATTTTAGTTTGTAATATTAAATGCTTTCTGTTTATTTGGCGTGTCTGTGCACAAAAAAAAAAAACTTGTCAGTCATTGTCCATGCTTACACAAGTGACCTCACCTAGTGATGTATTCGAAACCAGCAAAGGCAGCTAATTGTGCCAAAAGGCACATCATTGTATTTTGGACATAAAGCTCTCAGCTGATATGCAAAAAATATATATATACGTCTCTTAATTTGCAGTGCGTCTCTTAATTTATAGCTCTGCCATATCCCTTCATTCTATATTTGTAGATTTCCTGTGTTCTTGTGTTTTGTATGTTTGCCAGATGGTTCATGAAGTCACATTTTCATTGTGTAGTCTAGTAATTAGTCTAGTGTAAGTTTAGCTTCATAATTAAGTCATGATCAGGTTCACTCACTGTCTATGTCACTGCAGGGGCTTCAGGCAAATGATGGAGGCTGAGTTCCACACCTTCAGAAATAAGGTTAGTAACTGTACACTCAATAAAAGCTTTAAAACAGCTATAATAAATAAATGGTGTGTGATAATCTGTTTACCTCTCTGTGTGAAATACTCAAGTATACATTTTTCGTTTTCTATTTTTCCCTGTTCTAGGTTCAAGTGTAATCTATGATCCAGTTCATATTAACGGTGTTATGGACCGTGCTGTGGAGCCGGAGCAGCAGGCCAGTAAATCTTCAGATTGCAGTAGTGCTTGTAAGTAAACTTTCAGATATACAGAGGTACTGAAATGGATCTTAAAGATTTAGCTGTACAGTTGATGTTTGTTTGTTTGTTTGTTTGTTTGTCTCTTCCCCCCCCCCCCCCCCATTGTTTATCTACAGCTGGTGTGTTTTACGCACCTGGCGGTTCTAAAGTTTGAAATGAAGATCCCTGGATTCACTGGAGCGTTCACCTGGGTGTCACGTGTGTTCCTGTTAAATAATCTGAAAAGCAAAACTCAGGTTCCAGTGCAGAGACTGACCTGTTTATCATGTATGACTGGAGTGATGTCTTCAGACGATTAAATTCAGGCATGAGTTACACCTGGTTTATCACGGTCACATCTTATTGGCTTGTCGTTAATAGCTGCTCTGATTCAGGACATTCGTCTGCAAGCCAATCGCCTGCCACAGAAGTGGCTGTGAATGGATCTCTGTTTGTCTGGACAACATTGTACACCATCAATAAATAAATAATGTATTTGTGAATCTTGTGTTGTCATGCAGTGTATTTAATTAGATTATGTATTATGATCAATTTATACTTACTAACTATTAACTTAATTTGGCTTGAAGTTTATGAATCATTGAATAAAGCTCTTAAGTAGCTTGAGTTGCTTAAGTTTCCCCAGAATATAGCGTTGTAAATGAATAGAAAGACTTGAGGTGGAGATTAAAGTCGCAACACTTTTATTGCTCAAATGTATTTAAAAAAAATTTTTTGTAAAGGTATCACTTAAATTGTTAATGATGAAATAAATTCCATTTGACTAATTTTAATATTTCACCTACAAGGTTATTTAAATATGACATTTTGTAGTATTAGGAGGAAACTTAAACATTGAATATTTGAGAATTAATATACCAATAAATATTAAGTTTAAGGTTTTTCTTTCTATTGTAGCAACAAAGGTATAACTAGGGTTTACTTGTAACACTAGGCTCTGTGCTTAGACCATGATGTAATGTAGAGGTTTAAGATGGATAATTTACTGACCATTACAAGAGTTATCATGATGTGGTAAACATCTTGACATTCTCAATTTTTGCATGGAACAACCAACGCATGCCACAGTTGCCTTTTTCATAACTCAATTTAAGTCATCACTTTATGTTGATTGCTGATATTGGTGCATTTTTGCACGATCACACCTGACGGCAACTTATCCAATTCCATCTTCTGCTGCGTGTTACGTTTTTGGAAATGGTAGCAACCCCATATGGAGACCGAGAGCAGGGCTTACACCACTTTAACCTTTTGGATGTCTTTCAAGGTGTTTAAAATTTTTTTTAACAAAACATGTATAGCCTCAGAGGTTTTGATGTGTTCTTTTTCTTATTGAGCAAATCACTGTATAATCATTATGTTAAGTTAAGCTCTTGGCCCTCTTTAAACTATTTAACCGTGCCTGAGTGATTGATATTTGGCCCCTTCTGAATGCTTGTAAACAGACCCGGAAGTGGGAGAGGAAAAGTGGAAAAAGAATTGGGTAGCATGTGGTCAATGGGATGGCTCTTTGCATCTTTAATGTTCATTTATCATTCATGAGCTTGTTTCGACACAGGCACCCCCAGATGCTTGTGCCCATTCATTTTGTCAGAGACTGGTCTGCAGTCATGAGTGGTACCAAGTCTAGCCTTAACAAAAGCAGGAATACTGCAGAGCGCAGACAGCAGCAAAAGATTCACAAGGGTCGTGTCTTGACGCGAATCTACCTACTCTCCAGCTCTGTGATTCCTCCAACACCTTCCGCTGGGCCGAGAGTATGGGAATGTCCAAAACTTCCATTACTCTCCAATATGGCTCATCAAAGGATGCCAGGGTAAGTTTTGATACCTAGAGTTTATTACTGAATCTATAATAATACGTTTTAAAAATTAGTAGATGAGTTTTTGGAAGTTCAGTCTGTCTGGTTCACACTGTAAACTGCTGAAGCTGGCCAAATCAAGTTAGTTGACAAATTCAAAATACAATTTTGAAGGCAATTTCCAGACTTTAAATTCAAACCTTGGCCATAAGTACTTCGTTTCTGTTAAATGTGATTACAGGCAGAGCTACAGGATATAGCCTGTACTCCACTGCGTCCTGTTATGGGCAAGTCTGTATTCCTTCCACCATTTTTCTGGTCAATGGGCATGTGGCAGAAAGTAATGTAATATGGAGCTTTGGGGCTAGAGTTTCTTCTCCATATAACAAACCCCACAATGGATAATTTGAGCCATGCTGTAAGATTTAAACACGTACAGTCATTGACTTCCATGAAAGCCAAAGCATCACAAGTACCCACAATGTTGCTCGGTGCCACAGCATTAGCTATATCATAAATCTAGTGCCTGCTTTGGACATTCTCTGTGCTGATGGTGCTGCCAGCATAGCATGTTTTTGTGGCAGATTTGTCCTCTGCCTTAATTTTCCAGGCAGTCACTTGGTTCAGTAATGCCCAGTAATAAACCTCTGAAACCCCCTCCCCCCATGTACTACCATGTAAGGATTTTCTCATACTCCTCATCCATTGGTTCATCATAAGTTTCAAAGACCGCTCAATTGTTCCTGGGATCTGTGGTGTGCTCTCTTGTTACCAAGACTGGGTATAAGCCCATTTGCTGGAGCCGCATGCCTACCATTGATGCCTGCATCAGGTTTGTAGTGGTCAACAGGTGAAACACTATCATGCTTTATGGAGATGCCGATTCCTTTTTCAGCAGGACCTACTGTAGCACCTGCCCACATTACCAAAGCTACCATTATCTCGTTGGCTGACCATGATATTACTGTGCTTGATTAGTCAGCCAATTCGACTGAACTGACCCCCATAAAGTATCTATGGGGTATTGATAAGAAAAAGATGAGAAACTCCCAACCCAACAGTACAGATAAGCAGAAGGCTGCTATCTAAGCAACCTGGTCGTTAATAACATCTCGGCAGTGCCACAGACTGATAACCTCCATGCCATGCTGCATTGATGCAATAAATCATACATTAGAAGCCCCGAACAAGTGCCGAATTTTACAGATATTTTTTTTTTGGTTGATCTTAGGGAATAGTCTAATTTCCTGAGGCACTGTTTTTATCATGAGTTATAAGCCATAATCATCTAAATAAAAACAAAAATAGCTTGGAATATTTTACTTGTAATGAATATGCTTATTCTCACACAAGTCACTGACCACAGGTGAGCCCGGTCAGATTTATAAAAGCCTGTTTCCATATATAATGAACAAAACCCCTCTCAACTGATTCAAACAATGCACAAGTACAGCTCACAACAGACAAATCAGGACTTCTACAGATTTTAAAAACCCAACAAAGTCTTTTTTTTTTTTTTTTTTTTTAACTATGATTTTCAGGTATTTAACGTAAAAATAATTAAAATATTAAATTATGCTCTTGATGAATTACATTGCAGGAATTAAGGAAGTATTATTAATACAGTATGTTTAATAATTACTATAAATGTATAATTAAATATATTGAATATAATAAGTTGTTGAAGTTGTAATATGTTATTGCTCCACTTGACAGATGGGTCAAATTCAATGTAAAATAATTACTTGATTGAATAATTAAAATTTTGTCTGTTTTCCTTCTGTTTTTTTTTTTCACTCTTTTTTTTTTTTAAATGTCTGCAGCATCACTGAACTGGCTTTGTTAATCCCAGACCAGAGGCCACTACGTGAGACATTTACCCACAAGTTCTCCCCTTCTTTACAAACTCACATGACATTACCTTCTTGTGAAAGCACAGACAGTCTTCTAGGGACCTGCAGACCTGTATATACACATTTTTCTCTTCCACTACGGCCTCTTCCCAGGCTCAATCATGTCGCTAGACCAGCTCGGAGCCTTAACATCAGCCAGTGTGTCCTCCAACCTTTTTCAAAAGACCAACAGTCACCTGGACGCCAGGAGAATTTATCCATTAAGGGTGTACCATGTTTTAGCAGGGCTTTACCCACCAAGGGCCCAAAGCATCTACATGTATTCTTACCAACAGAGGGAACTAAAGAGGAAGACGACAAGGACAGTGAGTCTGTCGATGAGGGTTTTATGGATGAGGTGGACCATAAAGCTGTCTTTAAGCAAACAGACGGAGGAACAAAGACACCTACTGAATGATTTCACCATTTTTCCAAGTTTCATTAATGGACGTGAATTTAGCCATGTTATCATATCACAATATAAATGACAATTGTATGATTGTCAAATTATATTATTATATGCATACAGAAGATCATGCTGTTGTGCTGAATACCGGTATGAGCGTATTATGTACGGGTATAATATCAGCACAGCTGTTATTTCACAGTCATACTGATATTCAGCACAACAGCATGACCCCAAGTGTGATATTGCTTTTATATAACTGTTCCACAAACACTATTTAATTATCAACAGATTTTGATTTGTTTGCTCATTTAATCAGTTATTTTGCTCCACCAACACATATCCTTCAGAGACTGGCAAAAC
>JAQMYG010000021.1:9873219-9891014 GCA_030014215.1 Clariallabes teugelsi
TACAGTACCATGAAAAAGTATTTGCCCTTTCCTGATTTTTTTTGGCATATTTGTAATTAATTAAGATCACCAAACAGTTTTTTTTTTTAATATTATACAAAGATAACTTAAGTAAACAAAAAATGCACTTTTTTAAATGATGATTTAATTTATTAAATGAAAAATATTCAAGAATTTACCATGTTTTTCGGAAAGTTGAGTTAAATTCACTTGCCACACCCAGGCCTGATTACTGCCAGACCTGTTGAATCAAAAAATCATTTGAATAGAACCTGTCTGACAAAGTGAAGCATGTTAAAGCAACACTCATCTAAAGAAATGAGAGAACAAATGTAATAGAAATAAGTAATGGAAACGCTATTGGGAACGCTATTTCTAATACTTTGGGCCTCCAACAAACCACAGTGAGAGTCATTACTCCAAGAGCACAACAACGACTCATCCAGGAGCTCATGAAATAACCAAAAACAAGATCTAAAGACCTGCAGGCCTCACTTGACTCTGATAAGGTCAGTGTTAAAGATTCAACAATAAGAAGGAGACCGGGGGGAAAATGGCATTCATGGGAGAGTTCCAATTTGTAAGCCACTGCTGACCAAAAAAAACACATTTGCCAAAAAATATCTTGATTATTCTCAAGAATTGTAGTCAAATATTCTGTGGAACTTTTTGGAAAGTGTGCATCCTGCTACATCTGGCATAAAACTATCACAATGTTTCATAAAAAAAGAAAATCATACCAATACAAACAGTCTGACATGGTGGTGGTAGTGTGATGGTCTGGGGTCGCTTTGCAGCTTCAGGACCTGGACGTCTTTTCATAATTGATGCAACCATGAATTCTGCGCTCCACCAGTAAATCCTGACCTCATCATCAAATGCACTTGGTTTATGCAGCAGAATAATAATCCAAAACACACCAGCAAGTGTGTTTGAGTCATTGTCTGAATGGCTAAAAAAATATAATAAAATAACTGAGGTTTTGGAGTGGCCTAGTCAAAGTCTCGACCGATTGAGATCCTTAAATAAGCCATTCATGCTCGAAAACCCTCCAGTGTGGCAGAATTAAAACAATTCTGGTCAGCAGAGTGGGCCAAAATTCCTTAAAATTCTAGAAGAGTGGGACAAAATTCCAGTGTGAAAAATTCGGCACTGCATTTTGTAGTTACTGTATTATATTCTATTGTATTTACTCAGGTTATATTTATAACAGTCAAATTAGTTTGATGATCTCAATCATTTAAGTGTGACAAATATGCAAAAATATGTATATTATGATCTTTTTCATGGCACTGTAAGTAGAAAATTCAGCTTCTCTGCTCCATGCACAGTTCTGTTATTTCTGGACGTCGTTCCAGCCATGAAAAACACAATGATACCTCAAAGTCACAGCGTCTCCCAGCACGTTCGAGTTTACCCATGCATGATGAACACTTTCGCAAACACAAACTTTACGTTTGAGTCAGCAAGAGCGGAGCCTGTGTGTGCATTGCACGAGCTGTTCCTGCGAAGACGGGGGATCACCGCGAAGCATCAATCATGGCTTAAACACACAGTGGGTGCCATGCGGTCTGCTCCTCGTTCGCCACTCAACAGCCATCAATCATCTCACCAGTGTGAACCCTGAGCCTCGTGTGCGCTGACACTACTGGCCCGCACCTGAGATTTAGGGAGAACGCAAACCATCCCAAACCAGATTGGAAGAGAGAAACATTTCCCTCTAGTGCTGAGGTAGAAGCTCGCTTCATGAGAACAGAAACCTTACAGGAAACGGGGGAACATTTTTATACCATCTGTGAAGGCTTTGCAGCCATTCGAGTTATTTTGTTTATAATCTTCTGAACCTGGGAGGTGTCAGTTGCATATCATGAAACTTTTCTTCATATTGATTTTCCTTCATTTACACGGTTTTTGCTTCAAGTAAAAAAAAATATATAACAGTGTGCTTTAAAATAAATCTACTTACAGTAGATGCTATCGGACTATGCGATGCACAATAAACACTTGCAGGCATGCTGTTATAGCAAAATAATCAAAAACCGAGTGGTGTAATGTGGTGTAACACAAAGTAGAGTTACTGTTAAGATCCCAAACTAGATTTTTTTCCATTAACAACACAACCCGAGGTGTTTAATCTTTCTTACAGCGCAGCAACTTAGCGAGGCGCTTTTCTTTTGTTTGTTTTATTACTTACATGGTAAGTTTATGTAGGTCAGAGTTGAAAGTTTTTAACAGTATAAGTTTTATAGGGCAGAGATTTTCATCGGTTCCCACTTGACCATGAAGATGGACTTGGACTCGGCTAATACAGGCAGTTTTTTTTTCTCTGAAGGCTTAATGATAGTTCAGGACTGAAATTCACACAATTTTGTACCTGAGCCTCCAACAGTGGAAATGTTTAAGTCATATTAACTTAAACAGCTCTACTGTTATCCTGAACATACAACCTCCTAACACACAGTATGACTGCAGATCAATCCCTGCTGATAATGACGATAAGATATACATTTATTCATCTCACATTGGGAAAATTTCTAAAAGGACCACTAACATTTACAGGTTTAGATTAATCTCATTACATTACCTTGATCTCATTACCTTGCTCAAGGGCCCAACAGTGGTAACTTCTTGGTGTTGGGTTTGAACCTGGGACCTTCTGCTCAACAGTCCAACCTCCTAACCACTGAGCTACCCCTGCTGTGTTGTTACCCTAATGAGGATGGGTTTCCTCGCCAATTGAGTCTGGTTCATCTCAAAGTTTCTTCCTATTTTCATCCCAGTGAGTTTTGCCTTGATTAGCATTGTCGCCTTGCGCCTCCAACGTCTGGGTTTGATTCCCTGCCAGATTGAATTTCTGTCTCTGGAGTATGCATGTTCCTGTCTCAGATTGAATTCCTGTCTCATGGAGTATGCATGTTCTCCCCACGATTAGTAGGTTTCCTCCCATAGTCCAAAGATCTAACCCTAGGCTAATTGGTGTGCCCAAATTGCCCGTTGTGTGAGAATGAGTTTCCTGCGATGGATTGGCACCCTGTCCAGGGTGTACCCTGCCTTGGTCTCCTGGGACAGGCCCCCCTCGACCCTGAAGACAGGATAAAGCGGTATAGACGATGAGTGAGTGAGTTTTCCCTTGCCACAGTCACCCTCGGCTAGACATCTATACACTTTAGGTCTAACATCTACCATGTAAATTGTTTAAAGTATTAGAACAAACACATAGACCTGTGATTTACGCCAATCGCAATGAAGAACCGGTGTTTATTATGATTTTTACTTTTGTTTCACAGCTCACGTAACACTCCTCTGAAATGAGGACATCTGTTCCTGGCAAACAACCTTAGCAGATTCCACACTGCCGCAGTAGAGCAATGCCCAGAGGACAGAAGGATGAGAGTGGAGTCATTCTTTTTTTTTCTTCCCTCTCAGTATAAATCTAGGCTTGAGCTGTGCTGGCCACTAGAGATAAAGAGATGCTCGTGTTTTCTCCTCCTGTTCATCTATAGGGCAGAGCAAGGCCATTAGCTGACATTTACACAATGCTTTTGTCCACCTCTCACTTACTCTATCTCTCTTTTAAAAGAGAGATCTCTTTTGAGCAGCTGTCTGGGTTGATGGAGAGCTCATCGCATATATCATTCAGGGGTCTGTGAGGGGACGTACTGCCTTATTCACGTCTCTGGAGGCGTTATTGCCATTACTGCCATTGGCGTCGACTGGTTTCTCAAGGACAGACCAGGGAGGTGCTGCAAAAATATACAAGAACCTCGTAAACTAACGTTTTCCTCAAAGTTCTGCTCATTCAAGTCAAGATCCAAAGATCTTGGCTTGTTTTCCTCCACAGGTTGAGAATGAGAATTCTTGAGAGCTATTAGCAGATCCACCATGGTTCGAATGCAAAGAAATGTGGTCTTACTTAACTCTTAAATGGGAAAATGCGTCCTAGGTCCTCCCCACACACATACATCAAGGTCTACAGTAATGTTCTACCGCGTATCCGGTTTGTTGTTACGCTCCGCCACGGAGTTTGATTTAAAAGGGACGGAAACGTAAACGGTTTCGAGGTGAACCCTTTATGAAGTTTAATCCGGTGTTCCATCCCCGGGAGCGGAATTTATATCCCGCATTAGCTCTCGTCACGTCACGAGCATCGCTCTGCTCCATCCGCCAGCGTTCTATCGCTCTCTCGCACGCAGGCATTAGAGCTTTATCTCATCTAGCTCAGCCGTAGCTCAGTCCTCGGGGCTGCTTCGCTTGGAACTTGTTCCTTATCAGGCTCTCTGCACCTCCGCCTGTGATCAAAGACCCAATTAATGGAGCCGAGAAAAAGGTGAAGCATTTGAATAATGGAGACAGCTGTTTTCCTCCATTCAGGAAAAATCCATTCGTATTGTTATCAGCTGAGAACAGTTCTCCAGACCGTTGCCTTGTCTGTTCTGGCAGTTTAATAATAATAATAATAATGAAAAAAAAGAAAAAGAAAAAAGCCAATAGTGAATGGTGGCAATATCTCATCATTCTAACTCATCCCAAGTTTTATTACGTGCTAAGTGGGGAGATAAAAAAAAAAAGTGCACGTGGTTCATAATAAAGCAATTTCTTTTTCCGTATAGACCTTCAGGCATCGCAAGGTTGTGTGATTATGAAACATCGGTGTCCTTTGTGACGGTGGCTGAATGCGGCGTTTTTACGAAGCCCTCTAATTGCTATGTTAAATGCCTCGTCGATGCTACACGCTTTGCCGGGACGTATTAGCATTTCTCACATTAGGTAGGAATACGAAGCCGGGAACGCGGAATTAAGTGATGCTTTCAAATGCAGACCTTCTGCACCTTAATAGCCTCATCTTTAGTAAGGGCACTAGCACTTAATTACCTGAGGCTATTATGGGAGGCAGACGGAATCATGAAGCTGAAGGCTAAATACAATAAATGTAAATAATGGGCCACAAATGGGAAGCTGTTTTGTCCCTTAGTGAACAATTCATTTGCACAGAAGCCAAATTGAATTAGCATTTCCCCCCCCTCCTTTTTTTATACTGTCTATGTGTGTTTTTTCTAAGGATTATTGTCTCCTCGAAATTCTGAGATGAGCATCCAAGATCCTAGGAGACTTTGGGCACAAGGCGGGGTAGACCCTTGACTGGGTTCCAATCCACACACTATAGGCAATTTGGGATCACCAATTAGCTTAATCTGCATGTTTTTGGACTGTGTGAGGAAACCAGAGTACCCCGAGGAAACCCACCAAGCACATGCACACACTCGAACTCTGGACCCTGAAAATGTGAGGTCACAGTGCCAACCACTATACCACTGTGTCACTGGGAAAAATTTACAATTTTTCAATTGTAGTTCTGAAAACTACAGGTTTCTCTGGACTGAACTGTAAAATACTGTCTGTTCTGGCACTGATCACCTTATAGCTTATTATAATGGTACATATTGCCTTATGGCAGTACCAACAGGGAAAAAACAATAGGATTGATATGATAACCTGGTGATTTAGTACATTCAGGTTGTCAGCTGACTTCCTTTTAATGTTGCTGAGTCTAGACCTGACCAGCTGAAGCAACCCCAGATTATACGCTGTCTCCAGAGGCTTGTACACTACAGTATGTATGTTGCTTCATATGGACATGGGGTTTATGCTTTAATTATGTATTGCACGATAACCTTCACACTTTCGCTATTAAACTTAGCTGAGATTTCTACTGTTGACTTTTTATGATGCAACTTTACCAAGTGTTTAAGCGATCGATCATAGTCATTCTTTTTTTTTTTCTAACCACATTTCTTCCACACAGTTGATTGTTCAGCACTATGCTTCCAGGTTTTTAATAATGTGTGGACAGGTCCTAGCCCAATTCCAGTCATGGTAATATTTTCTTTGGCCAGGCTTTGGTTTTCTGTTTAAATGAACAACCTTGATGACGATTTTCTATATTATGCAAAGATTTTAAGCATACAGTATGTTTAGACCCAGAGGAAAGGACGAGTGAATGACAGTGAAAGGACAAGTCAACAGGAGACGTAATGCTCTTGAGAAATCGTTATTTTTATGTTTAACGGCAGTATGTAGTGGTTGCCAAACGTAGACAATGTTAAACCGCAATAATTTTTTTTTTTTGTCGATCCGGCCACTGCCATTTCTAGGAACTTGTAATCCACTTGTCCTTACTTTCTCAAGTTGTGCTCTTGGCAAAACCTGCAGTCAATCCCAGCCAAGCGTTTCTCGACACTGATTTGAGCCAGGCTGGCAGACATCTCAGTGTGCAGCTTTCCGTTATGAAAACACTTTAGCTATGACATCCATGTACAGGCTCCAAGAACATCATCTCTCTAATGAGTCGCTATTTTCTCCATGTATTTCCTGTTCAAATCCTCATGTCTCACTCTGATAGAGACCTGTGCACTGAAGGAAATGACAAAAGGGAACTTTTATTAATTTATTAATTCATTTATTAATTATTTTTTGAGATTTTTGTTTTCAATCTGACCTATTTTGGTGGTACGTTCTTTTTTTTTTTTTGGAAATAAAATGAGGAATTATTATATATGAAGGGTGTTCAAGTCAAACCGGGGCTTTTGATTGACACGGGTAGGAGAGTAAAAAAACTCCCTTTATTTCTCTATATAATCCCCTGCTACACTAATGCACTTATCCCAGTGTTTCACTAATGCTTAAGGTAGAAAGTTTTCTCTGTATACCCTCCGGTTTACGACTAGCATAAGCATTACTGTAGGACTGTCTGCTTCATGTCTGAAATGCTTGCCTCCCAGGAACACCTTTAATTTTTACTACTTAAAATTGATCACAAATTCTGGTTTGACTTGAACACCCCCTATGTGTGAGTATCTATCTATAAATATATAAAATACACAAAAATTTATTTTAGTATGGAAGATAGATAGATAGATAGATACATAGATAGATAGATAGATGTTTAACTGGTTTATTGCCACCTAACAGCATCACCTGTGCAAATTTTCATTTATAGCACAACAGCTGTTTTGGGTAGTGAGACAAATGCACAGCCTTGAGTCCTTAGTATTAACATATTTATTACACAGTAAAGATTACGACAATACCAGAATCATACTGCAAAGTTTCACAGACTGACAGACCATTGATTATAGCCCCCAAAAATAATAATAAAAAAAAAAAGAAAAAAAAATGAAACAGAGAAAAAAACAAAACAAAAAAAAACAACAACAAAACAAAACAGGAAACCACAGTTGTGACATAGTAGACTCCAAAGCTCAACAACGTACTGAAACAGTGTGATGAGAGAGCACACACCCCCAGTGTCAGTCTACCATTAACCTGTGGTTCATGTTTCAATTAAGTATTGCACAATAACCTTCATTTATTTGAGCTTTTCTTCACAATAAAAAGTTTTCATTTCTTTGTGCCCGAACCCACCCGTCTCTTACCCACCCGAATCATCGACTCGCTCAGGCTCGACGTTTATTCGCTTTACAAATTGAAAAACGCACGTGTATCTCCCTTTATATATCGTCCGAAGACAGGCATGCGCAAAAAAAATGACCAGCCTTCTTTACGTTGAGCACGCCTCGTGTTTTAGAGCATGAACCTAGACGACGCTGACAAGTGGCCTAGAGCAAAAATGAACATAAAAAGATCTTTTTTTTTTTTTTAGCATATTTCTTCTATTCTTTAAGTTCTCTCTTAATGAGGTCTGCATCGTTACCAAGTAGTGATATGGTTTCGCAGCTGTATGAGCTTTTAACTTTGGATTTATTTAGTTTTTTTTTTTTTTTTAGTCCTGTTCTCACGTGCCCATTTGGTTTGACTCGACCAGTGTCTGCTCAGCGACTGGTGCTTGTAACGTGCTGTCAGAGGTAGAGTGAGGGTATTTTTTTTCTCGTTTTTTTTTTTTTTTTTCTGCCACGGCGGGAAAAAAAATTGTAGCAAAACAGATATTTTAGAAGATATTACAGAAGTAGAGGAGGAGCTTTATAGGTACTCATTAAGACTTTTTAATGACATTTGTTTTTGATTAAACCAACTATATTGGTAAGTGGATGTGTTTAAAAAAAAATAAAAAAATAAAAATTTGTAAAATTTGGTTGTGAACTAAAAGTTTGGATCGCTTCAGTTCAGGAAAAAAAGGGAGAAACAGAGTGAGGAAGAGGGTTTCATGTTTAGCACCATGGGTTTCCCGCTCTTAAAACTGATCGTCATGGAATTGCATGGCTTTACTATATGATCCTGGCTGATAGAGAGATGTGCTGCATAAAATGAATAAGTGCTGCTTTAGTTGAATTAGTCTGCATTGCAAGCTTGGGGCTGCTGAAGGAAAACCTCGCTGGCTATAAATTTGATATAACGGATTCGTGCCACCGTCTCGATTATTGCTCATTAGGTCGCATCCACGATCTCGTCGCGCGATCACAAGCGTGACTAGTCCTCCGTTCAGGCTGAGCAGGGCTGGTCTTGGCTTTCGACAGGAAAATGTTGAAGGTTTCCGCTAATGAACTATCAGATAAAACAAAAGAATCGATGGTGTGTTTGATGTGTTTTTTTTTGTTTGTTTGGTTTTTTTTTTTTTGTCTGTTTTTGTTACATTTACATAGAGAATAAAATCAGGTTTTGGTCCTTCGTGTCGGTCTTTGGCTGTCTTCCATGTTTATTAATTTTTTATTTTTTTTTTTGTAATACTGTGTAACCTGGTGCTTTGCAGTGTTAGAGCTGTCTGTTTACACTTCTGCATTTGGAAAGTTAGATTCTTAGCGTGTGTTTTTTTTTTTAACCATTTTTTTAAAATACTTTTTTTTCCTCTTTTTTGTAGAAAATGAACAAAAAAGAACATATACTTCAACATTCAGTAATGTGCATGCACTGTTTGTAACTATTCAAAGCAAAAGGTATGACGTTTCCCGTTATCGCGGTTTAGGATTAAAAAAATAATAAATAAAGAAGAAGCAGGTCTGGAAACTATTTTTTCCCTTTTTTTTTTCCTTAAAGAAAATGAAGATCACAGCTACTGTAGGTAAAGAAGCACTGCGGAGTCAGTGACGCGAGGTTCTCTACTGAGAAACTTGGAAACGGAGAAGCATGCTGAAAGGAACGTCGTGACAGTGCAAATACAAGTATGTACGTCTCATGTACAAAAACATTAATGTTAGCATTCCGTGTAACATGCTAGTTCTCAGAAAAGGTCGGCGTTAGACTGAAGCAGCAGCTCTGAGGGATTAGCTTTTGTCTCCTTTTTTGAGGACAACTGGATTCTTTTTTTTTTCCTTCTTGTTAAACAACTACTAAGGATCTACCACAAACACTCACAGACAGGAAAGCAGCTCGCGATATGCTTAATATGTTATTTTGCACCAGCTAGAAGGATGGGCCTAAATCTTTTTTTTTTTTTTTTTTTTTTTTTTAAGAATGCATGATCACGATTTTTTTCCAACAAGTACAATAAATAAGCATTTAGGACAGCATGGGACACAAATGTTCAACACAATGAAAGCTAAGAGGAAAAAAGAAAAAAAAAGGAACAGAAAGACAGTAGGGCTGGCAGAAGCTGGGCAGAAGTGGAGGAACGTGCCATTTTTTTTTTTTTTTTTTTTGTTCCAGCCCTTCATCCAGCACAGCTGTCATACTGAGGGTCGTGCTTGGGTGGGCTGATGACTTCACTTCCTGTTTTTGGAGCTGACGCAGCGCGCTCATCATGAAGCTGCGCTCATCAAGCTGCTCGGTCCTCCGTGCCTTTACATTTCTCCCCGCGAAAAAAAAAAAAACAGACTTTTTATTTTTCAGACCACTGACCTGGATAGCATCAAATGTCTTGCAGACGTGTAAGGAAAAAAAAAAAAAAAAAGAGGAGGGAACATCTGCGTTCCTTCACAATCTGCTGCGCATCTGCACACGGTGCTGAAGGTCTGCCGAGTTCAGTAACATGCTATTCGTCTTTTACTCCACAATGTCCTGCCCTGATGTTGTTGTTGTTGTTGTTTTTGTCCTGTAATGTTTTTGTTTGTCTTGATTGAAATGCTGTCTTTCGTATAATCACTTGTTTTTTGCGTCTTTGTTTATACAACAGCTATGGAGTAATCCCTTGGTTTGTCATTTGGTAAAGTGTCTTTTGTTGAGGTCAACTAGTTTCATATCCCAGCTAGTGGAAAGGAGGAGGAGGAGGAGAAGAAGCGCTGAAAACAGGCAAAACAAACAAACAAACAGCAAACAAACAAATCGAACGGGAGGTTTAATGTGCTGATCCAGAGGTCTTTCTCTCTTTTTTTCTGCTTATTTACAGGAAACATTTAACACAAAAACAAAACAAAACAAAAGAAAATATTCTTATAGTTGCAATTGGGCGCATTAAAGGATGGTGAGAATTTTACACAAAGAATATCTTTGTGTTCTCTGTCATAGCAAGTCAATATGACCCGATACGGACCTCCGGTTGGGTGGTCGCTCTGTGGAACTAGTCCTCTTTTTCTCGGTTAGCATGTTAGAATTAGCATGTTTGAGTAAGCGAGGTGAGGTGAGACAGTCCTGGCGGGGCTGTGATGGGTTTGGCTCTAGCGCGGCGCGGGCTCTAATGCCGACGGCGTGCCAGGCGTGTCCGAGCGTGGCGTGGCAGCGGCCGAGGGGGTGTCTGCGGGGCTGCCAGCGCTGCTGCTGGGAGTGCCCGAGGAGCTGGCGGTGCTAGGCGTCTCGCCCTGCTGCTGCTGCGCCTGCAGCGTCTGCCCGCACACATGGTGGTGTTTCTCCCAGTCCTTGTGCTGGCAGAAGGAGCCGCAGTAGCGCGCCGTGTTGCACCCGCTGCATGTCTCGCTTGCTTTGCGTCCACAGTTCCAGCAGCTCTAGAGGGAGGGATAGAGGGAGGAAAAGTTAGATATTTCCATTTAACAACAGGAAAGGGTGGGAAATGAACGCGTGTGCATTCATTCTTATGCACGATTCTAATAAAGTGTGAGCGCGTTGTCTCCGATTTAGAGGTAACGGAATCATATGGCGTCACTAAATTAGCAAAACTTACAAGCTCTTCTTTTACACACATTAAAAAAATATTCCTTTTTAAAGATGGATTGATTTGTGCTACAATGTTAAAAGTTTAACATTAACATTTAAGTGACATTTAAAGGTCCCATATTTTACTATTTCTTTATCAAGTTAACACAGGTCTCAGAGCTCCTGAAAGTGTGTGTTAATACTACTGTATAGCTGAAATGCTCAGAATTTCCTCCAATTCCTTTTATTTCACTCTTCTTCTGTGTTTCAGTTTCTAAGTCAATGAGCTACTGCTGAGCCATGCGAGTCAGGGGAGGGTGTATTTATATGAGGTCACATTAGGACAATCTAACTGGCCTGTTTAAGCTCCTTCCAATACAAAAAAAAAAGCTATACATTCTTTTTCATGTTTTTTGTTTTAACATTTTAAAATGATGAATAAGTGAAATTTGCATATAATATATGTTTTATTTTTTCTTTCTGTCATTAACAGTACTAATGGACACTAATTTCCTGAGATATACAGCATAGTGTAATTATTTCCTCACATGCTGTATCAGACCTGGGCATAGGAAGCAGGGTAGAGGCCACCCTGAGTTGAAATATTGACTGTCTGTATTTTGTAGTTGGGAAGGAATGAGAAAAAAAAAATCCACGGTTTTCCATCCAATTTACGCTGCTAGCTTTTAAAAATAAGTTACTTTTCTTATCAGCCATCTTAATAACCTCCACTATATCCAAAATCACCACACCACCTTTAAATCCCAAGCCCATGTAGATTTCTTTTTCCACATAAACAATTTTACACTTAAGCAAACGACACTCACATATGACAAACATTTAAGTATCCGGGTAAATATAAACCTTTTAAAGATAAGATAATATAAGATAAGTTAAACCTTTATTAGTCCCACAAGTGGGAAATTTGTTTTGCCACAGCAGCAAAAATTAAGAAACAACAGAATAAAGAGTAAAGTAAAATAAAATAAAATAGTAAATGATTTACCTAAAGGTTACCTTTGATCTGGATGATGTTACACAAGATAAATTAATCACACTACTACTGTAGCAAAACAATTATGTCAAAAAGTATAGTATTGCCATTACTTTATCCCTATTCCTACCCCTTTTACACTGTAGCAGAGAGGCCTGCTTGCAGAGATGTGTCCTGATTGGCTAAACCAAAATAATAATAATAATAATAATAATAATAATGTTATTTCAGAAGTACCTATTAAAGGGCACTATCATGCTTCTGTTTCCGCTATGATTGATAAGTTTAGACAAAATACAAGCCTGTTCTACATGACGGGATGTAAAGACACATTTACTACAGGTTAAGTTGAAATCCCAGCGCGTCTCAGGTTACCGCCAGGGCCTCTTTGTCTTTGGACCGAATAGGAGCAATTAGGACAAAGTTCTAAACGTGAAGCAGAAACGGGAAGCTAGAGCTACCGACGCAATTCTCCGGGGAGACGTGTGCATAAACAGGGCTCTCGCAATTAAAGTCAGATGTGTGCACCGTTTTTCCCCTCGACTAACTGATTAAATGAACTGAACTCCCACTGTGCCCAACGACAGCGCGCTCCTTTCGTAACACCGTCTCACCCCGATCACTTCAGGACCACCTTGTATGTCCAAATGAGCCATGGAGGGCAGGACATGCCTTAGATGTGACATAAATACCATGTCCTCTAAACAATACCTGGGTGTGTAATAAATCATCTCTGACATCATTTTAGTGCAAGAGGTTTTAAAACAGGTTTTGTAACAGGTTTTTAGCTGTAATGAACTTACCAAGACCACAGAAGTAAATGTTTCTAACATTAATTACCTCACTCGAATCCTCCTGCTGGTTGATAATGGACAGTGCGTCCTCTGCAGCTTGTCTCTTAGCCTCGGCCACGGTGCGCTCCATCTTGGCCCGTTCGGTGCTGATCATGTCGTGAGCCTTGCGTTCGGCATCGGCCACGGCCTTCTGCAGCTCGGACATGGCCTGCCTCTTCACCTCGTTCACGGCCTCTTCTGAAACAGATGTGAAGGAGTCAGTCCATTTAAAAGTCACGCAGGACACATGGAAGTATTTAATGCTATTTTACCATTGTGACCTACAGAAAGTACAAGAGTAAGAACTGGTACTGAAGGAGAAAAAAAAAACCCTGTTTCAGCAATTTATTTTTAAATGAGATGACCATCTTGTGTTTTCATTTAGCTATAACTAGGGTATTGTTCAGGTCTATTAACGTAAAAGAATACAAACATGAAAATAAAAATAAAAAGGTACCAAACGTTTAATGTATATAGGATGGCATTTTTCCTTATAGAACATTTTATACCTTTTCTTTCTATTTCAGGACAAAACTAACATTAGAAGATGAAATAAAACCTGATCTAACATCGTTTTTTTTTTCTTAGGCTTTATTTCATCTGAAGTCAGTTATCTTTCAAAATCGTCCCAGAGCGATCATTGCATCAAAGGAGGAAATCATCTCTGCGGGGAACATCGGTTCTGATACATTAAAAACGAGGCTCTAGATTTGTGTGTTTGCTGTAATTTATAATGTTAAACAAAGTACAGATTTTCTTTGCCCTGTATGTATTTCTTTACATTTGATTATTCATGGATTTCTGCCTGTGTATGTAACAGGAAGAAAATGTCAATCACCATTTATCATTTATTTGATATATTAGTTTGATCCACACAAAAAAAAAAAAAAAAAAAAGGAGGATAAATTACTAAAGGAATAAATTCAGTTACGTATCGCAATTATTTTGTGTATTTTGTCAATTCGCGTATCACCACACTGACTCCAAATCAACGTTTAAAATACATTTTAAGGTTAAATATGTTTGCATTTAAAGTGGTAAAACATTACAGTTCTTGTGGTAGGAGCAAATTATTTACGTTTGTATAGAATCGTAACCAAACCTGGAAAAAAATAATCTATATTGAATCGTGATATTTATAAAATCACGATACAGAATCGCAATACAAATCGAATTGGCACCGGGGTATCGAGATAATATCGTTTTGAGAAGTCTCTGATGATTCCCAAAGTTTAAGCTGTTTTTATTTTGCTTACAAACACACAACAGCTTTAATGACTTTCTATCGGCTGATTTTCCACCGGTGAAGCACAGGGCCGTTCCTTGACACGCAAACTGACACTTTATCTATGTTTTGTGATACTGTTGCTTTATTACTTTTGACACCAAACCCCGTCTGAGCGACAGGTCTAGATTCTTTTTTTTAAAGTGTTTACAGCATTCAAAGCTGCAGCTTGTCTAATTGTGTATGCAAATCAGCCAATTTATATTTAAATTATGCATTTCAGTTGTGCTCCCAAAGGCCCACGATGTACAGGATAGAAAAAAGAAAAGAAAAAAATGCAGGATGTTGCATGAAAGAGATATGAATATTCATGTAAAGAGCTGATGGGAAAACAAAAGGAGTCACCTCTTACACAAGAACTGGTAATTAAATAATCTCCATCAGATACATGTTTGATCTCTATGAATATGCATGTAGAGGATTTACATTTGATGGTTTATAATGTATATCGGTAAAGCTTTTCTTTTTTGTATTTATGTGTTTTGGTGCACTTTTAGTGTCATTTATGGAATTCATTCTCACAAACATAACTAATGTGTCTCTTATCCTTCTATATTTAATAAATGTATTTTTCCATCAAAGCAATTTGTTTCCACATTGACGTTGATTATTTTCTAATAACACCACATCCCAAAGTGTTTTCATTTTTAAACCACAGCCTTTTTATTAATGAAATAACAGTTTATCATATATTTTATTGACTAGGTGTGTGATTGTGCCCTATGACGAGTTGACACCCCACCCCCGCCTTGTGCCCTAAGTTCCCTGAGACATACTCGATAGGCATTAAAGTCAAACCGGGACTTTTGATTGTACAGAATTGCAGAACGCACTTACGCACTTAATCCCCTGATACACTGATGCACTTATTTCACTAGTGATGGATCACTCAAGGTGGAAAGTTTTCTCAGGACGCCGGAGCAGCGACTGGACCGCCTGCTTCATGTCTTAAACACTGGCCTCCCAGGAACTCCTTTAATGGCCCAAAAATGTGGAAACGGGTTGGAGGACTGAACGGGGGACGTGACAATAACTCCCAACTGAGTTTCTGTAATGTGCAAGTGGTGTTGGTGAACGATTGTGTGTACACAACAAGTGTAGATTTACATTTGACAAGTTATCCGTCAAATTATTTAAGGACCAGGAACTGTAGTGGGCTCCGAGCCACCTCGGCCTGGAGGGTCATTCACCCTCCAGTACGGACTTCTTTTTAAACGTTTTAAGGTTTGCACCATTCAAATGTTTTACTGTGGATAAGAGTCTAATTACGGTACTCTTTTGTCTTCTGTAAATGTCAATCGGTTTTACGCCTTCGTTTATCGTTTGACTTGAACACCCTTTTTAAGTTTTATCCTGTTAAATAAGGTTGCTGAGAAACTGTAAACAAGTCCTCTGTCCTAAAGACGGGCAACATTACCAGCTGTTAAAAAGCACTTACACTCGAGACTCCTTTCTTAAATCTTTCTTTCTTTACAGAAACATTAACCATAATGATGATTATGTTTATCAGTGTTTTATAATGGGCCTGCTTGTGCATCGGTTGTTAGGTGTGTAATATAAAACTGTCATTTGAATTACAACGTACAACCAAAACCACAATCAACTCTGCTGTTATGAAAAAAAAATCAATATTTTCTGACCAATTACATTTGAGAACTCAACATCGCTCTCCTGGAAAAAAGAAAACATCATATTGCTGCCAGCTGCTTTAACAGCTGCCTTTAAATAAGCTGAGACCCATTTTCCATTACAGTATCCATCATTTGTCTTGGATCAAAAGCACATCACCTACACCTTAAACAAAGCTTTTTAATTACACTTATTTTCTTTTTTTTTTCAACTGACACTCTGATACAGTGAAACCTCAGAGAGAGGTAAAGCTGGCAGTATCTCCTGTACGCATAATAGCACAAGTAGTTAAGTGCTCGAACACTCAACGCTGTCTGATTGTCCACTTTATGATCATGGGTGGAATTATGTAGAGGGGGTGAATATTTAAGCCGCTCACCTGCTTTCTTCCAGAGCTCCTCAGGAACGTAGCCAGATACAGGTCTGTGGAGAACCTCCCGATGAACCTCTGATGAGCAGAAAGGACAACATAGTCTTCTATTACAATTATACTTTGTATACTTGCAGTATATATACTTTATATTTTATATTTATATACTTTATACTTCATCTTAGTTTTATTTTATATTTTGCTCACAAGTAAAAAAAAACTAAACTATCCTTCATTATATTTTATAAGCTTTTGAGCTTTAAAACTACCAGTCAAGAGTTTGGACACACCTTCTAATACTTTTCTGATTATTTCTTTCTACATTGTAAAACAAGGCGTCCGAAATATGCAATAATCTCCTTTGAACAGTTGATATTGAGATGTGTCTGCTACCCCTGCTCTAGTAAATCTTTCATAACGCCTATAATCTGAGGTGCTGGGTGTTAATCGGTGATTTCTGAGGTAACTAATAACTCTAAATGAACTTCCCCTCTGCAGCAGAGCTAAGTTTTCGGTCTTGCTGTCCTGGGAAGGTCTTCATGAGAGACAGTTTGATGAGTTTTGCAAATGCACTTGACTGGAATACTGTTCTTGCAAGAACTATTCCAGACCAGCTGACCTGACAATTAAAATGACCTAATGCTGTATGTGTTCCAGTTTTGTACTGGAATGTAGAAAAGAAATCCAAACTTGTGCCCAGTCTACTTTTGACTGGTACTACAGTATATTTTCCATTGGGAAGCAAAGTTGATACCTGCAGGGTTGCTGTCCTGTCCTGCGGGGCTCTGCTGTCTCGACTGGCTACTGCTGCTGCTGCTGGAGCTCTTCTTCAGATCCTCGGCGTCGCTGTAGCGCCGGATCCAGTAGTTGAGCTCCTCGCGGTCAGCCTCTTGACATCGCCGGAGAACGGTGAGCGAGCGTCGCGTCTTCTCCACCATGTCCATGATACAGTTGAGCAGCTGCAGAACACACGTACATACATGGGGGTTACAATACATAACCATGAGGATTAACATGCAATTAACAATGAACTTGTACAATAACATTCATTCAAAAATGGCATGAGTTGCCATAACATTGACGGATTTTAGCGCAGCGCAAGGATTTTGTAAAAATATTAAATTTACCATATTTGAAGAGGCTTGCAAACCGTGTCTTACCCCGCAAGAGGGTATACGTTGTACCCCTGGGGCGCAAGAGGTGCCCAAATTCACCCCATTGACATATAATGGTGAAGCTACTCCCAACTAAAACAGGAAGTGCACATGATTGCATTCCCTGCTATGGTAACGTCCATAGAAACTTTGGAAACTGAACCTAATTGTGGATCCCATTGTCACAGGTCTCTATGGGCTGGGTGAGCTCATTTTACTCAGGCAACCAATCAGTCCTTCAGGATCATTATGAAGCTGTCAAGCCACACCGTAGACTGTCATTATAAAAGGCCCAGAGACTTGAGTTTTGCCATGACAAGCACCAGAAAATGAAGAAAATGTACCTATATTATCTGACTAACATTTGTATTAATTAACAAACGTATATTTCATCCATTTATTGACACATTTAATATTGTGGAATGTTTGTGAAACTAATTAGCATTAGAACATTATAACAGACAAACACAACTTTCTCACAACTGTCTCTCTCTCTCACACACACACACACACACACACACACACACACACACACACACACACACACACACAC
>JAQMYG010000021.1:9891114-9904715 GCA_030014215.1 Clariallabes teugelsi
TCTCTCACACACACACACACACACACACACACACACACACACACACACACACACACACACACACACACACACACAGATGTTCCATACAATTTGTCCAAAGCACTTGGACATATTGTAAAACTTAAAGGAACATCTTAACATGTGTACTGTGTCTTCACCCCTCAAGCTGAAAGACACACAGCATCATTAGAGACTAGATTACATTTCATTTTGTGTACAATGAGAATTGTTCCTATATTAATTATTATTATTATTAGGTTTTCTTCAAGAAAAGGTACTAGTTTTACGATTTCTCAGCAAATATACGTTTGTAATGTATTTTTTGTTACTCATTTTAAGAATCTTTCATGATCACACACACGGACACACAAACACACAGACAAACACACACACACACACAGACTAACAAATACACAACAACGTTGTAGTAGTAATAGAAATTGTTATTACTTTTCTTACATGGTCAAGGTGCTTCCACTCCTCGGCCCATTCTCTGTCTGTGAGTCTGTGATCGATGACCTCTTCCTGACGTGTGCTGCCGTGCATCCCTGCGAGAGAAAAGAGCACAGAGGGATTAGAGCCAGAAAGGGCTGCCTGCACTCGTTATTCTTCGTGCTACGATTCCCTTACAGCAGAGCTCTAGTCTGCTTTCGAGCTATCACTCAGCCCCGCCATGACACACACCATCTCTCACATCCTCGCGCACATGTTCTTCATCACTTACATGCTTCCCTCCTGCCACGCACTTTCATTCCTCACCACCCTCTACAGCACTGCCTGTGGGCACAGGCTCTCTCTGGGTGGAATTAGGCCTGCCAGGCTCAAATATATCTCATTTATACATCACAGAGCACTGTGCTCGTGTATTTTTAGCACATCTTTACCTCCTGTTTTGGATGCAGCTTACCTGAATTCACATTAAATTTTGTTTAAAAAAAAAAAACTAGATCTAATTTTCATGGTATTTTTCTGACACACTAGTTCTCGTCACCCCAAAGTGAACTCTAAATCTCACAAAAACCACATTATCTAGATTTACTGTAGAGTTAGGGTTATTAGCTATTTCTGTTAGATTTAGGGTTTCCCATAACCCCCTTTCTCCTTCACGTACCGATGGGCCGTGGGCGCTCGCGGATCTCGCGGTGGTTAGTGTGGCGATACGAGTCTCTGTAATGGTGGCCGACTGCCATCTCATCGAGCCGGTAGTGGCCCGGGGGTGGTGGGGCGGTGTGAGGAAGGCCGTTGGGCTGGTACGAAAGTCCATTGGAGGGGCTGAAACGCTGACCTGGGCTGATGGTGCACGACCGCTTGCTTGGGTGCTCTGGGTGCGGAGGCTCCCTCTCGAAGCCGTTCTCTTTGGTTCTGGAAGGAGGAAATAATGGAGGGAGGTCTGATTAGAGACAGACTGAAGTAAATGACTGGTTCTGTCCAGAGCTCAACCCTGACCACCTGCCCTGTAACATTTTAGTGTTTTCTCAGCTCCCAGCACACCTGATTTAACTAATCAGCTAATTAACAGTCGTTTATGAATTGATAGACCTGTGGGGAAACACTAAAGATTTACAGGGCTGATGCTCTTCCAGGTTGAGAACCACCGGTCTAGACGAACTCATTGGATAAATGGAGAAACCTTGAACTCTGCTAATAAGGATAGACAATGTTTGTGTGCTTGCTCCTTTGTGTGAATCCCCTCTCTCAGCAACTTTGTCAGTCCCTGTGTCCTAACAAGACACTTTTATGGCCACCTAATGCTCATCCGTCACAGTCCATCTGCTTGGAGGAACCCCCTTGTGTATGTTTCACACCTTAGAAACACTCCTGCTAATCTTCTTGTATGATCTTGTATGTTTTTTAGTTTATATTTCGGGACCTCGGCTGTCTCTTTTAGCAAATTGAAACCCTCAGTGCTTTTGAAATCCTGTTATATGTGTTTTTTCAGGAAGTGCACAAGGTGTCGATCATCAATTACTACGTGCCTTTAATTATACTTAAAGGTCCACTATGTTACCATCTTTAAGTAAAATGTGCTTATAGTATAATATATATATATATATATATATATATATAGTACTTATACTAATAGTACTAATAATGTACCATCTTAACATCAAGGATACGTGCATTAAGGGTGGGAAAAGTATATAATTTTTTATTTTAATTTGTTATGCATTTGACAGTAAATCCAGTAAATCCACTAAAGATAAGCCAAATTCATTTACCTACAGTAAAAGTTAATTTTCACACACAACATATGTTGAAAAATCGCATTCAAATACACTATTACACATATCCTACATCCAAGCTAAGAGAAACACGCTAGCCCTGCATTCTTTTTTTCTCTGACCTTTTGGAAATTAATGAGAAAAAGTTAACCCATGTGATTAAGAGCATTGTGAAGCCCATTTACATTCCGCAATTACGTTTTTTTCTCGCTCTCGTCATGTTGAGACGAGGCGCTGCGTGCCGAGCTAAGCAGAAACAGAAGCGCTTAGCCAGCGGGATGGGAGCTCGGCTTCATCTGTACGTGTTATCGGCTGCTCCCTTAGGCTCTGATCGCCGGGCGTTAGATCTCCATCAAACATGGAGGTATTACAGGAATAAAACAGTAAAGGATCCACGAGGACTTGAAGTGATCAGCATTAGACCTGTTTTTTTTTTTTTTTTCATAAAGACTACATTGTTTATATGTATTTATGTCACAGTTCATGCTTGTTGTGTGTTTCAACCATTTATTCATTTATTTAGTTATTTTGTGAAAGAAGTGTTCATCTTAGGACAAAAACAATAAAAAAAACCTTTTAGTCCTTGTTGTGTCTTTGATCCAGGCCTTTAATAAGCAGCTGGCAAATTCTGGATTGACTGTGGATTCTGACTCTCACTCTGACTATAAACCACACAGTGTAAAATCAAGGACAAATTTACTTTTATTAAACAACACTCCATACTATAACTATTTATATAGCCACCTTTAATTTACTGGAACACTAAACAAATTAATTCTTGTTATCACATACATGTACATGTATATATATCTATATATATATATATATATATATATATATATATATATATACAGTACTGTGCAAAAGTCTTGAGCCACCCTTCATTTCTTCATATTTTGCTTCCAAAGAGCCAGACTTTCTTGGATTTTTTATGTAGTCTTAGGGAACGGTTCTGCAAGCTTCCTGGCTTTCATTTCTGGCAAGGTTTTGTCTCTCATTTTCAGTCCAGTCCCTGAACCTGACCTGTTTCAGAGGAATTATTTCTGTTCGTTAAGCCACACAGTGACCTATGAATCATTCAAGCATAAAAAAAATATCGAACTTAAGGCATAAACCAGTGATAAACAGATGATGACAGATGATCAGGCCGGTGATTAGTATACTGGTGATGCTGAATGCTGAGTGGTTGGAACAGACGAGAGGGGAAACAAGGTCGCTGCTGAGGTGGTTACATAAACAACCTTTTGTTTATTTTTTTCTTTTTATATTTACGTACTTTGCAGGCTGTTCCCATTTCTTCAATTTTCAATAACCTACATTTTAACTGAATAGAATTTAAGATTAGGGATAACTCAAGACTTTTGCACAGAACTGTATGCATGTATAATGCAGATTTAAAGTGTACTTTGTGTGTTGTAGAGCTATCGAATCACTGACTCTCCATTGTAATAAGTACAGACAACTCTATGATGTATAAACTTTCCATATTCTCCAGCTGTGTTTATCCCAGACTCTTCTCCTTAGTGTATAGAGTAATAAAGAAACCCTGTAGTGCAAGATTAAATGGAGGCTAACAATACAGCCAGCAAAGCGCTAATCTTAAGTGTATTATTTAGTAATGGAATTCATAGCAATACAAATACTAATCTAGGAAATGTTTCTCTAAAGTAATTTATTTATTTATTTTTATCCTGACACAAGAATAAGAGATAACAGGAATAAACCTGACTTTCACCTTGTTACTACTTCAAACTGAATCATGTTAAGTCAAACTGAATCATTTCGATAAGAAATCAACATTAGTATATCTCTACAGTAGTCTCACTTGAATCACAAAAAAAAAATCTACTTCAGTTCTTCTTTTGAAATGACAGTTGTGAAACTATTTCTGTTTCTTCTGTCTTCTTCAATCTCACCTGTCCGGCGTCCTCCTCTTGCCGTTCTCGTTGACGTCCATCAACAGCTCGGACGAGTCGACGGGAGACGTAACGCTGGTGTCGAGTAGCAGCTGCTCGTGCTGGGCCAAGTACTGCGCTGGGTTCTGCTTGGCCAGGCGTGCACAGTGCAGAAGCTCCCGCTGCAGTAACGGCAAGTTCGCCTGCAGGGGGAGATAGCGGTTAGCGCTCGCTGTTTGGACAAAGACTTGCATTAGTCAGACAAAGACCAAACATCACAATGCACTTGGCCACATTCCAGGTTTTTTTTATTTTTTTTTTACAAGCATTGTTTACCCATTACAGTGATTGTGGGGAAGCTCTTTGGAGGTAAAAAAAAAAAAAAAAAGGCACTGCTTTGGTACTTTGTGACTCAAACCATGCATTAGTGCTTTCAGTCTGCCCGCTGCCAGTCACGGGGGCATGCGAAATCGCAGTCGATGTGGAAAGCATCTTCTTCAAAGCAACATCATCTCTCATTTCCTTCCTGTCTCTTTCAGTGCTGATTGCTGAGAGGTTACCTGGCTTTGTCCAAAAAGACCCTTTTTGGACGGTTTACCATTTCAAAGTGGTGCGGAAGAGCATTTTTAGGGTAGGAGAAGTGTTTCATCTGGAAACAGCATAGGCATTACAGCATGAGAGCAACATTACGTCTACTTTACGCTGTTCTTATTTTTTTCTTTTACCTTCCTTGCATTATAGCAGTCAGAGACACCGCAGAGAAATTTTAGACGGCCACTACAAATAGACCATGCTACATATTCTTGATGTTATTCCGGATTTCCGTGTCTAGTATTAAAATACAATAAAGTGTAAATGTAAGAATGTGTATGTATATCTCTTTTTCACTAAATAATCTTTCTTAAACTAATGTGCATTTGATATAGGCCTGGAAACCTAACTCATAATGCGAGTTAACATAATTAAAAAGAAAGAAAAAAAAGTAAGGATGGTAATGCAGACCTTAATCAAGTATATAAACTCATATGTAAGTGCACTTTGTTTTAATTGGACAATGTTTTAACTGTGAGCTGTGCTGATCGCTCTAAACATCGCATTTGCATCTGGCTAGCATCTTTATTTTTGCATGACAGCATGTTGTTCTAACAGGATAATTATATTCTTCGGGAAAAGTAAGAGCTGAGGGCGGCAGGGTTCACAGCGAACAGCACTGCATCGAGCTCATGCACATTTCGTATAAACCTGTACTGTATACCGAGATATTTGGTTGTTTTGTGAGAACTTATTTTCTGAAAATATATATCTTATATCTTTCCACACAAAAAAAAGAATAAATGTCTTCGAAACTCTTATTGTTTGCTGTTAGCAATAAAGCCAGGAAGTACATATTATACATATAATTCTGGCCGGCGATAACATCTGCTAATCGGACGTAACATCTTGACGTAACATCTTAGACAAATAGTACACCAACAACAACAGCAGTCAGCTGGTGCAGACTCCGGATTACATCATTACTCTGGTGCATGTTGCCCTTCCAGTAAGCCCTTCTCCTCAAACCAAATGCTGAAGGGGGGGGGGTCATTAGATGACATTAGCCTAATGAAAAAAAAGGAAAAAGGAAAAAAGGGGAAAAAACGCCTCTAATGCACATTGTTGCAGCTGAGTTCTGTGCATTTATAAAAGCCCCTGTTCCCACAGCCATATGGTATTTGTCATTAAAGGCTCCTTTGAGGAAAAGCACTAAAATTAGATGAGAGGGAAAAAGAGAGAGAGAGAGAAGACATAGAGACAGGAGAGAAAGAGTAAGAAAGAGTGAGAACACAAGTTGCATCTTTGATAGCACCCCTCCCGACTGGATGATACAGTAACCATATGGCACAGCGTGGAGAGACGGAGCGGCGAGAGGAAGAGCTACAGAGGGGGGGAAGTGGCCCTGTATGTTTCTCTGCATCCATCAGCGACCCCTAATGGGACCAATTTCTGCAGTGCGAAGCTGCCTGGGGCTTCCAGTGTGTATGAGAAAGAAATCCCGTCCGCTATGATAGAAGCTGCGTTCTGCACACGGCGAACCAAGAGACCCAGCTCCCTCTCGCTCTCTGTGGTAAACTACACAGACTCAATCTGTTTTAATGGCTTATCTCGTTGTTAACGCGAGAGCGCGTGTGAGGATGAAAACAGGCTGGCACAAAAGAGTGGGATGTTATGGCTGAAGGTTAGATAAAAAAACAAAAAACAAAGGGAGGAGGTTCAGGTATGCTGCATAGCAGCTGTCATTTCTAAGCAAATAAAGACAAAGAATCCAGTCTAAAGGCAACCCTAACACTCGAACACGTTAAATAGGTTCATGTTTAAGCGTCTAGCTTTCTCAGCTTAGCCATCGCTATAATATAATTCTTAGCAGATGTGGTATTCCTGTGAGAAACTAGTGCCTGTGTGACACGCTGATGTCACAGGGTGGTGCAGTCACAATGCCATTAAACCAAGAAGAAAAAAAGGTCTAAATGATCTCATATATTAGTGATCAGGTCAGGTTTTGCTGTTCCTAAAAATATCAAAATAAAAAAGAGCAAGGGCTTTGCTTCTTCAGATTCACCATGTTAAAGTGATTTTTTAAATTTTTATATTAATGAGAGATCCACAGAACGATTAGAGTTAGAACTACAGGATGCAGTTGTGCTTAGTTATCGTCATGAAAACCGGACTCTACTGTTGCATGGACTCTTCACTGTTTCTCTTTATTCGGCACATTATAACTAATGACCAAAGTCTTCAAGCATGCACTGATGATGCAGTGTCTAAATAGGTATCTGCTCCCATCCTCAGGCTTCCATATCTGATTTAATTCGTGCCTGAGTAAGCTGTACTGTGCCCGAGACCACGTCTTCAAACAGACTCGGGAACAGTTCTGGAGCGCGGAACGATCGTATTCACACTGATCGAAATGAACCAGACCTTTGAGTCGAGTGTTTTCGGAAACTATGAGACGACAAGAACAGTGGCACTGATGGGCGTTATTATCACTTTGAAACATAAAAACAGGAAAGACAAAGACTACCGCGTTGATTCTATTCGAGACATGAAGGTCAGAGACCTGAACAGACCTTAAAAGTGAAGCGCTGCTGTATATCTAATTTAAGAAAGAGATGAAGCAAAGGCTTAAGCCAACTGCACCATTAGCAATATGAGCGGTGTACGTCTCCTTTAACCAAAGAAAAAGCTTAAACTGAAAAAAAAAAAAATCAACAACTCATAATTACAAACCTATTGAAAACCATGCAGTCACTCAATATGCAACGCGAACATTTCATTTAAAAGCCCAGAAAGATCTTTATCTCTCATAAATTCTGTTCCACATACAATCCTGCCTGAGCTGCATTCTGAATGAAACGCATGATCAATTTGTTTTTTTTCGAACGTTTTACTTAAAGTGGCCTGACGTAAACAGACACTGCGAGCTGTAATAAAATAAGTGACAAATGGAGTAAGGGCAAGGCGAAGGCTGCTGTTCCTCCAGAGAACAATGGAGGCTCATGTTGCCCTGCTAATGGTTTCAAATGTGTGCGGGTCTCCGTGTGAGAAAAATCGATCGCTGTACATGGGAGTCCATCAGGGAGCGTGAAACACACAGGACACACTGTGTCAGGAGCTGAACCTGGTATGCGCTCTTTACACTGTTCCACATAAACGATAACAAAATATGAAAGACAGAAAGTAGAGCTGCGTCATATAACGTGCACGTCTGCTCACACTGGTTAAAACTGACTTTAAACCCAGTGTATGTTGTTATGCCTATGAACAGTGATACACAATCTTGACCTATTTCATGATTGATGATGTCAATCGAAGCAAAGCAGAGGAAAAAAGGAGAAACTATGGCATCTTCTTACAATACGAGTACAGTAAGTCACGCATGTTCAATCGCGGAAGTTAAATCACGAGTCCGGCGTACGTAGTCATGCATCCTCTGAAAGTGCAGTGCAAGTCCAGGGGGTCCAGAAGCAAGTGTAAAAGAAAATGAAGCTGGTGCTGCTGAGAAGCGCCCAGCAATAATGATGGAGACAAAAGTGACAATCGGCGCAATTCTAAAGAACACTGTACTGTAATATAGCCAACTGTGTTCGTATTCTAATATCTAGACAATGTTTGTCGGACTTACGAACGAATTGGACTTACGAACAAGCTCCGGAAACCGGTTTTATGTGCAGGACTGTACCATGAGCATGATAACAATATCATATCATGAAGAATATACTGCTGGCATCACACAAAAAATATATATATACACACAGTGCTACGTGAGTGGAAATTACAGCTCTTACTCTTACTCTTTACTATATTTGAAATTATTTATTACTATATTTAAATCGACTAGCTAACGTTGTAAAAAATAAGATAAGCTAGCCAAAGGGTGCTTTTATACTATGGGATGAGGCACTGAATTTATACACGTACATTTGGGTGCACACTGCCACCTGCTGCGTCGGAGGGTGTCAATACACAAGTGTACTTGGGAACGAGATAATTTTAGTAATTATAGGAAATTGTGATTGTACAATCTTTCCTAGTGTGAAAGCATCAATAAACACGTGAAAAAATACCTAGAGCTAAATAAAATGTTTCCATGACATCCCCGATTGAGGTTTTGGCTGAATACCTAAAAACATTGACTTGGTGTGAAAACAAAAGTACTGATTCATCCCAAGAGAAATATTAACAACAAAAATGAACAGGAAACTCTAGCACGAGGAGGAACCACGTGTCTATTTTTGGCTTGTGCACTTTGCTTCCATGGACTTCCAGAAAGAAAGAAAGGAAGAAAGGAATAATACGAGAAAAATGCTCCAGAAGAAGAAGTATGCACATCTGTGTCTGGGCTCCGTCAATGCTTTCCAGATCACTGGCTTGTGTCGTACCTTCAAAAACGGGATGACGAAAGGTCGGAGGGGAAAGTTGGTCGCTTCTTGCAGCTTGGAGTGAAATTCTTCTATGGTTAACGTGGAGTTCTGGGGAGAAGAAGAAAAAGAGAGAGAGAGAGAAAGAGTGAATGTGTGTAACAACAACAATATGTGATTATATTGCTTATTGGAGGGAGAAAGAAGAGAGTGCTGCAGCTGGGTTTATAGACAGGCTATAAGAGCTGTGTGTAGCGTAATGAAAGGGCGAAAGAGGACGAGCCCAACGGCAGAATCCACTGTAAACGCTAACACTAAGTCGCTGCTCGCTGTCTGCTTGTTAGATAATGTGTATCATAACAGGCATGTAGCAGGACACTGCGTGCATTAATTAGAGGTGGAAAAGCTGCAGTTTGATCTGTTTAATTAAGATTTTGGTTCTCTCTGTTCTCTGATCTCTGCCGACTTTGCACATATCGCCCCTACCAGCTGCTCACTGCTGCTCCTATCTCTATAAAAGAGAGAGAGAGAGAGAGAGAAGCGACTAATTTCACTCCTGTTCTCGCAGCTCTATCTCATTTTAACAGACTGACAGGACGGTGACACTATTTTCAATTTTCAAGATGTTGCTTCCAAGAAGGCGCAGGGGGAAAAAAATAATAATAAGGGAAGGAGAGACAGACAGAGAGACTGCGTCGGAGGAGAGAGAGAGAGAGAGAGAGAGAGAGAGAGAGAGAGGCAGGGGGAAAAAAATAAAAATACGCAGCTTTCTACCTCATTTCCCAGACCTGAATTTTGTTACATTAGGCTTACATCTGTTCGCCCAGATTGCAGCGGCCTGTTTTGACAGCCAGAGAGCCTCCTGAGCTTTTCTCCGGCATTGCCGGCGCTAATTAAGTGTGTCACTCTTTTCAATAAGGCAGAGAGGGGAGTGTATTAAAGCGAGCGATGCAAGCCAAGGGGACACAAGAATCCCTCTGCATGTAGACACTGTGAAAAATAAACAAACGCGTGCCAGAAGAAAAAAAAAAAGAAAGAAAAAAAAAAGGAGACTTCTTTCCGAGTGGCTAATTAAAGCGGCCCTCCTCTGGTACGAGCACGGTTATTTTAACACTGTTCCGTTTGATGTTATTCACGGAAATTACTTTCTTAGCTGTAGATGTGTGGTCCGTAATTTCAGTAGTGTTACAGAGCAGGTACAATACTTTGCTAGATGCTGCCGCAGTAGTCGACATCCAGGGCACTACTTCAATAGAATGCATTGACAAATATGCTATACTGGCTTTTTTTGTTATCAATTCTGACTAGTATTTGTCTATACAGGTACATTTACTGTACATACCATAAAATCCACCCTCGATATTTCTGGGTCTGAATTACTCGCGATGCATTTAGTAATTCTGGTGTTAATTTGTTCATTATATGTTTTATTCAAGTTCATTCATGTTTTCCAATTTGAATGACAATTTGAGGGTCAAAATATAAGGTTCAGATTAAGATTCAGTTATTTGTCACAGCAGAGTGAACTTACAGTGAAAGTAATTACAGTTTTTGCTCCCCTGGATCAGACAGGTTTAAGGGTTTTGCTCGAGAGCGCAACAGTGGCAGCTTGGTGGTGCTGCGTCTTGAACCCCTGACCTTCTGATCAGTAACCCTGAGCCTTAATCGTTTCTGCCCCTGGGAATAGCTTGGCATTGGAGTAAAGGACTGTAAAGCCTTTCTCAAGGCTCTGAAGTGGCAGATCTGAGCTTTGAACTCCTGACCTATAACAACCCTGTCGGCCAGCATTTCCTCTATTAAACCCCAGCTGATAACATCCCTGTTTCCTTTCTACATCATTGTTCCTATTATGATTTTGCTTCTAGAGGCTTTTTTCCTTTTTAAATGCTCAGCAAAATCCAGACCATGTGTCGTCCCTCAATAAAAGTTCATCGTGACCCACACTGGTGTGTACACAATGTATGTATACAGTACAGACTCACCACAAGGCCCAGGACGAGTGTGCGGACGCGGTCGCCGATTTCAGGCGAGATGTCGTTGCCGAACTGCTGCAGCGTTGTGAGGAAGCGCTTCAGCTTGCTGAGCTGCCGGGCGCCGCATGCTGGGGGGAGCTGCTGATTGGCCAGCGAAGAGGAGGAAGAGGATGAAGGGCCGTTGCTGAAGCCGTTGGGGGACGAGGGAGCGCCGTTCAGTGCGGTAGGAGAGTGACTGGTGCCGTTTGTTACTGAGAGAGGAAGAAAAAAGAAAAAAAACTTTCTATGTGTATATAATAATAAAAGATTCATTATCCACTTGGCAGGAATTACAAGCAGTTATGATTAGAGGCTTTACAGAAAGTGTTACAGAATCTTTGATTTATGGGTCAGGGTAGAGTTTCATAATCTTACCTGATTAAAATTAACAGTATGGAGGCTATAAGCGCTTGCTTAGTGAAGTCGTTAGTCATTTACTGTAGGGTCAGGTATGATGAACTTGTGGTCAGCTCTTTTATTCCAGAAAATATAGATTGTTGCCTCCATACTGTTACAAGGAAACTACTCAAACAGCTACCTCAAACAACCCTCGAATAGTGTGCGGTTCTCTAATGCAGCCATTTAAAAAATTTAAGTTAAAACAGAAAAATCTTCAGCGGCCCACCCGAATCTTTAATCCCATCCCTGATAAAAATACAATACTAAGTTATAACAAGAATGAAGCATAATTTAAATCCTATGGCTTTGTTTTATAAGCTCTAATTACCTTTATTAACTAATAAGTTACATAACTTTATTGCAAAACTGAAAACCAAAAATCTTTCATTTACTTATTGTATTGTACATGCAGTACTCTCTCACAGTACCTTGACAGCCCACTAGGGGGCCATCGGACACATTCATGTGTAATGCTAAGGCACAATGAAAACACCACTAGCTAATTACCGAGCTAATTTGGAGAAAAAAATATCTAGCTAGCCAATTTATCAAACTAACTGGCAATTTAACAAACTAACTTTACCTAGCTAAAGAACAAACTTACTTTACACCAGAGGTGGAGAGAGAAATAAAATTTGGTACTCAAGTAAAAGTACTGTTACTTCAGTGAAGTTTTTACTGAAGTACAAGTCTAAAAACCTAAGTAACAGTAAAAAGTAGGTCATTAAAAATTTACTCAGAGTAAAAGTTACCGAGTTACAGCAGGGGTAGGATGGGGGATTCTAGTGTAGTTAACTAGTTGTCTCAACTCAAACCAGCTGTTTGTAATTGAAGGAACACCTTTGCATAATAAATCTGTTCCCTTTGTTGTGCTTGAAATCAAAGTGGTCGCTTAAATATGACCAGGGGTTCGTTTCATAAGAATTTGATGGCATTTGGCATTCAGCTGTGTTTGCATCACTGACATCTGTTTTGTCCGTCTTCATCGTTCTTGTGAATTTAGCGCGTTTGTTCTCCACGCCCATCAATCAATCAGTGCAGTGGTTTCCGGGCTGCAATTTTTTTCCTTCCCCGTTTCATAATTTACATTTTTCATTAATTTATTTATACTCAGTAACAAATATGATTCAAAATTTATTTATACTCAGTAACAAATATGATTAAAAATTGTTAGAAGTACAATACTTCTAACAAAACATACTTACAATAAGTAAAAGTAAAATGACTGATTTTAAAAACTACTTTAAAAGAAGTACACAAAAAAAAAAACCTACTCAATTACAGTAACGTGAGGAAATGTAATTCATTACTTTCCACCTCTGCTGTACACTTCTTTATACTCTTTAGGTTTGATGGTGAATTTTAAACATGGGTATTTAACATTTACTAAGAAAAAATATGTGTATAGTTGTAAAGTTAGAGATTTATGATCAACACTTTGAAGTATAAAAGAGTAAAAGTATGTTTTAGAGCGTGTAAATCTATTAGGGTAAGAGTGCAAGTATTTAATTTCAGTGATCCTTGAGTAAAACACAAATCATACTAAACAGTACATTCTCAAGTATCTACCACTCCTTCATAATTCTTTAACACATGTGTTTGTTCCTTTTCTTTTGCATGCATTAAGTTATATTATACTGGTTGTTCTAAATGCATTTTAAGCTTTTACTGTAATACATTCAATCATAAATAAAAAAAAGATGACCTGGATTGTTCTGAGAAATTACACAAGTTGAACCTAAGCATGAAAATCCCTAAACCTGAATGCACCCCCCCACCCCACCACTGTTAAGTGCCACTTGATGAATAGTTTGAAATCCAGATAATGTCTGACTTCCACATTCCTCCGAGCTCCTGCGAACCCCCCTGAATGTGCTGCGTTTGCTTCCAACCAGCCCCGGTGGCCTTAAGCGCATAAGCACGCTCTCTTGTAAGCGCACATCGGCCATATGAAATGTAGCGGCGGCGAATACATGTGGTCGAAGGATGATGCGAACCATACGGGCCACGGCGTCAACGTCTCGCTAATGAGATTAGGCTGTGGCCTCTCTCCAGCAGCACAGAAATGAGATACTTCAGCTGCATCTGCTAACAATTACAACGGGAGGGTGTGTATGTGTGTGAGTGTGTGTGTGTGTGTGTGTGGGGGGGGGGGAAAAAAAGCGCTCGCTTTGTTAA
>JAQMYG010000021.1:9916420-9927093 GCA_030014215.1 Clariallabes teugelsi
TCCCCCCCCCCCCCCCCCCGCCCTCTTTCTCATGAGGCTAATAATAAGGAAAAATGCAGTGTGAGAAACCGAAACACACATCCAGAGGACCAAAGGAACTGTTTTTCAACACTAACTAAAGTCTTCTTTCATAAATATTAAACTTTGTTTTACAGACGATTTCATCAGAGTAAGCTTATATGTTTTCGCTGTAACACTATAACACTTTCCAACTTGTGTTGGGCTTAAAGGCACATGAACGAGTTGTTGTGAGAACATTAAAGGGCATCTATTATGTGAAGTTGACTTTTTGTCGTCCGGTGCGTGTGTAAACAATAAACAAACAAATAAAATAAGGTTCTTTTTATATTTTTGTACAAGCCAATTAGTTTTTTTCCCCAATGTGACATCATAGAAGAAGAGCTTGTGGCTGAACTCTCTGGTGGGCGTCGCTCAGCAGCAGCTCATTTACACTCTTTATACTGTAAATGGGACATTTAATATAAACGTATGATGTAAAGGATACGTTATGTAGTTATCTGGCGTGTCCGGTATTACAGGGGATAGGTGTACACAAAGCATGCTATAGGTATCGCTGCCTGAATCAACAGAGCAAACAGATGGTGCTCTGGTTTATAACTGAGTTTGTGATAACAGCGCGGGCCTCTCTCTCTCCTCTCTCTCCTCGGATTGGCTGGCAGCGACTGCGCTGCTCGCGCGGCCTCTGATCTCGGGATGGGCCGACTCCGCCGCTGTGAACGCCAAATCAATTTTTGACAGACAATAAAGAGGCTCATGTTTTACATCAGGGAAATGCTATTTTACTACGTGGGCCTGTAATATATGGCAGCGCTAACTGAAAACACAGCTACGCAATACGACGAGAGGAAAAGAGAGTAAAGGGAACGAGTGGTTTGAATGGAAAAAAAAAACAAAAACAAAAAAAACTAAGCAAGACCTGGCGGCAGGATGACGCTGTAGTACCGCCGGGACCTTCTGTCTGCAAGCGTTTTTTGAAAATATCACATGACGGGAGCCATGTGTTAAAAATTAGAGCGAGTTAAGTCCTCTGCTTGGAAAAATATGTAGACAATTTATGAAATGCAGTCCAGGATGGAGATTTACTAAGTAGAACCAGATTCAGAAAACAACCAATGCTGCCCTTCATCAGTGCGTACATAGAAAAAAAAAACTATTTCTCTCTCTCTCTCTTTCTTTCTCTCTCTCGTCCACTTCATGAGCCCCTTAAAAACGATTTGAGTCACATCTGGAAGCCTGGAGACACAGGAGATGGTGGAGTATGTGACCTAACATCAGAGCACTACCCCCGCCAGTGCTTGTGTGTGTGTGTGTGTGTGTGTGTGTGTGTATGTGTGGTGGCCTTGCTAATGGCTTTGAGTGGAAGCGACTGGGGCTTAGCTTCAGGCAGTAGCTGCACCCTGAACACAGCGGCCGCCTGTGCGGCTCTTGAATGGCTGAAAGGATATATATGTGTGTGTGTGTGTGTGTGTGTGTGTGTGTGTGTGTGTGTATCGCTCAACCTTGGGAAACATCCCTGAGTTTCATGTGCTGTTAAACTTAACTCAGAGAGTTGGACATGCTACTAAGTAGTAAAGCTTTAACCTGCATGGTTTTAAGGAAGCTTTGGCATCTTCAAAAAATGGAAACTTCAATGGAAACGCATTCAAAACATTCTAGGAAAAGGTTTAAGTTAAAGGTACATTAGAGAAATTATCAATTTATCATCTCCTTGTGTGTGGTTAGCACTGTGTATTTTTGTTAGTATGTGGGAGGAAACCGGAGCACCCTAAGGAAAACCCCATGCAGTAACACAAGCATGGAAACATCTAATTCTCAAGCAACCGAACAACAGATGGTCCATGTGATCAAAACCTACTGTAATAATAAACAGGTTTAAGTAATGTTGATATAAAATTTGAAACTGCTAATCGCCGAAAAGAGACATTTATACGTTTGTGGAAGGAGTTTCCAGTTTCGGCATGTTATTAACAGTCAGTAAGCTTTAAGATAAAGATAAAGAGACTTTATTGTCATTGTAGTGCCACAAAGAAATTAGTTTGGTAGCTCTCAGAGACCAGCAGCAATAATAAACATAAGAATAAACAATATATAATGAATGAAGAATAAACACAAGGTAATTGCACTAAAATTATAAACGTATAAATATATAAATATATAAAGATCTTTACTGTCTCTTAGTAAACATGATTTGATTTTAGCTGCATTGTTTTATCTAAGGATGAGAAGAAAAAAAAACAGAGCGAGAGAGATAGAGAGTGATTTTGGCTTACTGTTAATGTAAATAAATAAAAAGTATGATGTCATTACTATCACATCAAAGTAAGTCTCCATATTATACATTATACCGGTCAAAAGTTTGGACACGCCTTCTAATTCAATGTTTTGTTTTGTTTTTGTCTTGTGATTTATTTTCTACATTCTAGAACAATTTTCTAGAACACGATCCTGGAGAGTTTAAAACTATGCAATAACACACACGACGTTATGGAATGAATTAACAGCAACAACAAAAGTCAGTTGTTATTCTGTACGACATGAAGGTTCTGGAATAGTTCCTGCAAGAACAGTATTGTGTCAAGTGCGTTTGCAAAACCCTTTAAGCACCATGATGAACTTGTCTCTCATGAAGACCTTCCCAGGACAGCAAGACCAAAACTTCAGAAATTCATTTAGAGTTACTAGTTACCTCAGAAATCACTGATTAACCATTAAGCGCCTCAGATTAGAGGCGTTATGAAGACTTTGCAGAGCATAAGTAGCAGATAGATCTCAATATCAACTGAGGAGATTAGTGCACATTTTGGAAGAACGCCTTGAGCGTTGTTTTTACAGTGTAGAAAGAAATAAAAACCAGGAACGACCATGGAGTTAGAAGGTGTGTCCAAACTTTTGACTGGTACCGTCGCTCATTATGAGTGCATAGCGGTTAGCGCTATCGCCTCCAGAGTTAGAGGTCTGGATGTCAGATGTATTCTTGTGTGCATGTTCTCGCTGTTCTTTGTGGGTTTTCTCTGGTTTCCTCCCACAGTCCATGAATGAGATGTAGATAGATAGACGGAGTACTCTATAATAAATTTATTATTATTATTATTATTATTATTATTACCATTATGCTATAACTATTTAGTATACGTACGTCATGGCTTGTTATATAAATCGTTAGCATCTTTCGTTCGGTGCGAGTTCCTACGACTATACAAGTGAAATCTTCAGTGTCTCTGGCTAATGCAGAAGGCAGAAAGCGCAGGCGGTGCAGAGAGATAGAAAGAGAGACAGAGAGAGAGAGAGAGAGAGAGAGAGAGAGAGAGAGAGAGCGCCAGTCCCTGCCACAGATGGATGGCACTGAGACTGGCACGGCGCCAGCAGAGCGAACAGATTGCCCGTCGCGCGAGGCCTGGAGGAAACGGTAGCTCCAGCGCAGATGGGTGTCCGAAATAGCCCGGTGTCAGTTCTGCTCAAGTGTCCCTGACCTGGCACGCGCTCTCATGCGCAGCTGCTTCCTCCAGACCCCTCCAGCAGGCATGCACACACACAAGTACACACACACGTACACGTACACAGTCACTCACACGCTCGCATTCGATTCGGCGATAGGAAACAAAGGCATGCTGCATTTTAGGAGAACAGCTCGATGTATACGGTATGCATCTACACGATTTAAAGAGCGAAGTGAAACTGAATAAACAGCGATAGGAGGGAAGGCGGGAGAGTGTGTAGCGGGTGGGCAGGCTGGCAGTGCTGCAGTGCCCATGGCACACAGGAGAGCAGCATGGCGGGCAACGCCAGCAGAGACTGTCTCACAACACCATCTGTGAAGACCAGAGAGCACACAGCACTCAACCCCCATACACACACAAGCTGCCAGCTGCACTCTCTCTCTCTCTTCATTTCTGCCTGTTCCACTTTACTTCTTCATCCTATTTCTTTTCCGTCTTGAGGACACCTCCGTCCAGACACGACGTGCAGCGTATGACGTACAGTACAGCGAAGCCTGGTGCATACGTCCTTACTCTTTTTCTCTTGTAGTGTGTGTGTAATCTCAACTAGAGAACTAACGGTGTGTAGGAAGGATGTAAAGATTTGCAGTGCAAAGGGGCACTCACACACACACACACACACATTCACACTGAGTCACACAATACCCACTTACTGGCACACTCACTCACACACTCACTCACTCACACACACCTCTTTTACTGCCTCCTCCCAGCTGGCTTGATGCAGCCACACACTATCGAGCACGCGAGAGGAAGACGACCGAGCGCACTAGAGCGGAGAGAGGTTGCTAAGCATTTTAAACAGAGATGGTGAAGGAAGAGAAAGAGATGAATTGGCGACAGGATGGAGAAAAGAAGGAAAAAAAAGTGCTGCTGTCTGATGATCTCCTTCTCAAAAAAGAAAAGAAAACAAAAGAGTGCAGGCCACTTCTGTCATTTCCCACACATCTGCTCCTGCTTACTGCGCGCTCAGCTCTTATTTTTTTTTATTTATTATTTTTTTTACTACAGCACCTAACAAAAACAACATCTGAGTCCGGAGAGTTATAGAGCATGGTCGGATGTTAAAGATGTGATGAATTCAATAATAAAACCCGACCCCGTGCGGTACATTCAAGCGTTTAAACAGTCGTGTTGATTTGAGCGGTTTTGTACGTTAACCTCAGGGATGGAAAGAAACATTTTTTGGTATTTTTATTGCTTTTTTTAATCCACACAGATTAGCACTGATGCCTTGCACCTCCAGGGTCCGGGTTCGATTCCTGTCTCTGTGTGCATAGAGTTTGCAAGTTCTTCTCATGCTTGGTAAGTTTCCTCCGGGTACTCCGGGTTTCCTCCTACAGTCCAAAGACATGCAGATTAGGCTAACTGGCGTTCCAAAACTGCCTGTAGAGTGTAAATGAGGGTGTGTTTGTGTGTGTGTGTGTGTGTGTCCACCTGGGATAGGTTTGTTATGGTAGCACTAATGTTCTATTTGCGAGTTTCTTACAGCTCCTCGGGGGAAACTTGATCCATCTTGTCCACTGATAAAAGTTGTAAACTTTGTTTTATTCTTTTTTCTTGTTAGCCACTTGATATAACTAATACCTTCAATTGCTAATTAGACTCAATATGACAAACGTATCATATGATATCATATTTCAAGACATTTTTTATAGTCGAAATACAAGGGCTGTTCAAGTCAAACCAGGACGTTTGATTGTACAGAACAACACAGTTATGAGAGTAAAAACCTTTATTTCTTTATATAATCTCCTGCTACACTAATGCACTAGAAAGATTCCTCTGCCTGTTTCACGTCTAATACCCTGGCCTCCCAGGAACTCCTTTACTAACCCTAACATGTGGGGGGTGTGGAGTGGAGGGGGGGGGGTTGGCGACAACTCCCGGCTGAGTTCCTGTAATGTGCAAGTGGTGTTGGTGAATGATTGTGTACAGTTCCCGCAGACAGATGCGTCTCTTCTGTAAGTTGACGACGTCTCACCCTCTGAGTGTCCACGGAAATGGAAGCAGTGGGCTCTGAACCGCCTCGGACAGATCAAATTCTTTTAAAACGTTTACATAATTTAAATGTTTTCCCACGGCTAAGAGTCTATGTAAATGTCAGTCGTTTTTTGCGCCTTTATTCAAGATATAGAAAAATAAAGATTTATAGATTTCATAAGAAACTGGCAGTAAAACAGCGGCCTTTTACAAAACATCTGCTTGTTATTAATAAAAAACAACAAACTTATAAACCTATAAAACGACTATTCCTATTGCAATAGAATTCATCACTATGTTATATCACATAGTCACGTCACCTTGTCCTGAATCAAACATGACATGTCTTCTACATTCATCATGACTTGAACGAACCATTAATCTCCTGCAAAAGTGTAGAGTGGTGGTGGAGTATCACAATCGCTCCAGCACACCGAATCGACCTCGCGCGTGGGATTTATGTGCTATCCGTAGATGCGCGGCCCGATATTTCAAGGCTGGGGGAAAATGAAGGCATACATCGTTCCCCATCTGTAGGACCTGATCTGCATCCTTCCTTCCCTCATTTTCCTTCCTCTGAAACAACGCGAACCCCCCCTCCATCGTCACGTCAGGAGCGCATACAGCTGAGGCAGCGGCAGCCTCATTAAAAAAAAGAAAAATCAATTTGGAGAGTCCTAACAAAGGCATTCATCTGCTGCTGCTGCTGCTGGGTTTTAAGTCTCCAGAGTGGCACTCCTCCCCCCTGTGTCTCTCCTTCCAATTCCTCTCGCTCTCTCTCTCTCTCTCTCTCTCTTTCCAAACTGCCATCGCCGCATGTGATTAACATATGTCTGGGCTTTCAGTCCCTGTCAGCTTGAAGGCATTTCTCCCAGCCGCCTTAAACAGCAGATGAGCTCCATGTGGAGAAATGAGAGAGAGAGAGAGAGAGAGAGAGAGAGAGAAAGATGGGTGGAGGGACTGATTTTTTTTCTTTCCCCTCATTAAATAGTATACTCTCTCTCTCTCTCTCTCTGTCTTTTTAACCTCTTTCTCTCTCCCAGCATCCTACCTCCCTGCCATCCCTTCTTTCAGCCTCCTTCCATTTCGTTCTCTCTTCAAGCATCAGGGTCACTTTGGTACTTTAAAAAAAAATGTAGACCGTATTATATATATATATATTTTTAATCTCTAAGAGAATGCTTTTGATTGGAGCTGCAACCGTTGAGGCGAGGTTCATTAAAATGCAACACCGAGACAATAGTTACAATTAAGCGTTTAATGAGTAATCAAATTATGACACATCTTGAAATCAGACACCGGGATCCTTTAAATCAAGAACATAAAAAAAAAAAAAAAACCTGTTTGGATTGTAAATGTTGCACTAAAAATGAGTTGAGGACGTTCAGAAGAGGTTGAGAAAATCTCTGTAACTTCTGCTGACCTGCAAAGAGACGTCCATTTACCATGACAAAAAAAAAAGAAGTGAAAACTTAGAACTATTGGAATGTGTGTGAGAGAAAATCTCTTCTGCGTTCATGCATGACGGATGCTTACACACACGCCTCTGTGCGTTCCTCCCACTTCTAAGTGTGTGTTTCTAAAGGACTGGCTTTATTTAGTCAGCCAGGTCATTGTACAACAAAAACAGACCTATTCTGATCTCATTCCTGTCTTCCTCAAGCCAAAAGAGGAACAGGGTGGAGAAGTGTGCTTTCAGCCTGCTTTAAGTACTGGCTGCATTAACAGGTTGAGAGAGTAATAAAAAGACAAGGAGGAGGTGGGAGGGGGAGGGGAGGACGATGGAGGAGCGTCACTGGCTCTTTTAGCTGCCTTTACCAGCCTGAATGGCTCTGACTTTTGTCTTGAGAGATCGAGAAGCTGAATGGCTTGAAACACGCAGTCAATGAGCGCCAGATGAATGGCCGTCGTTCTCGCGATCCGCGTTTACCCCGGCGCCGCTTGACCCGTTTGCTGGAGGGGGACGACGTCCTTTGTGGTTTGCCGATGCACAACAAAGGGTACGAATTAGCCCGGATTTATTTCCTGCCCGCTCGGTGCCTTTGCTTTTCCAAAGAGCCTGATTTTCCACACAGCTGGAAGCTGTTAACGCTATACGATGAGCATCCGTGCAAGTAGGGAGGCCAAGAAATACAGTGACAGGGTGAGAGAGAGAGAGAGAGAGAGAGAGAGAGAGAGAGAGAGAAGAGGAAGAACATAACTTTCTATAAAGAGCGTGAGAAAAAGGCATGAAAAGAGACCTTCTACAGTACTGGGCAAAAGTCTTGAGCCACGCCTCCTTGCTTCATATTAAATTTGCTGTACATTAAGTTGTGACAGTCTACAAAGTACCTAAAGATGCCATTTAAAATTTGGTTGTTTACATAACTACCTCAGCAGCGACCTCATTTCCCCTCTCGTCCATTCCAACCACTCAGCGTTCAGCATCACCAGTATACTAATCACCGACCTGATCGTCTGCACCTGTTTCGCACTGGTTCATCCCTTAAGTTAGATGTTTTTTTTTTAAAGCTTGAATGATTCATAGTTCACTGTGTGGCTTAACAAAGAAAATACATTCCTTTTGAAACTGCTCAGGTACGGGGACCGGACTGGACAAAATATTGGCAAAAAATTTGAGTCCTTTATAAAGTCTGGAGAAGTATCCCTCAAGACCGTGTAAAAAATAAATAAATAAATAAATAAAGTCTGGCTGGTCAGACTTTTTCGACTCGTTAATTCAGTGTCTGTAGGATGAGTATCCGTTTCGATTTAAACAGCTATTCAAATGTGCCTTGAGATCATCGTTAACACTTTGTCTTTTAATTCTGCAAGCTGAAACGAAGGGAACAAATCAGTCGTGTCATGTACTTGTACTGTATGTAGAAGAGGGCAGATAGCTCTGTACACAATCCATATGATGCAGCGCTGGCTCCCAAGAGGAATTACGTCATCGTCATCGCCGCCGTCCTCCTGATCTGTACCTGCTGCATCAGAATCCTGATTAATCCTATTCATGCTAGGAACTCGATAATAAAATAAATACTGGCTGCACTTCATGACCCTGAGCTCATTTTTAAAACCACTACTGCAAAGTCAAAAATAAAACAAAATAAAAAACAAAGCTATATTTTTTTCTGTTAACCTAACCCACCAGTCGAGCGTGTCTCAGAGAGGGTCTGAGGAATAAAACTCTGTTCTCCTGCTACCTTATTTACCTTATTTATGTGTGTGAGTGAATGGGTGGGAGAAAAAATGCGGTGTGTGTCTCCAGCTTCTCAGCCATCTGTCCAATCTGGTGACCCTGAATCCTAGAGCAGGCTGTAGATAAGGACTGCTACTCATTTCTCCAGCTCTCTCTGCAGACTTCTCGCAGACTCTTTCTCTCCTTCCAGCTGCCCTGGTTTAATTCTGACCGATTCACATGTACGAATACAATCAACTTCGTTTTTTTTGTTGTTTTCCCTCACTTATCGCTTTTCAGTTACAGAGCGCGATGAAGCCGTGGAAAAAAAACAAACGGAGTGTGTCCCACTTCTTCTGCTGATTCATGAAAGCCAATTATCTCATCAGTCACAAATCAGCCCGCTCGTTGAACGGGAGCCGAGTTGTGCTCGTGGCGGGCTGTGCGGCCAAACACACACACATATACACACACTCTCTTCTCTCTAAAGCACAGCGCAGCTCATTCGTCAAAGCATGCTGATGATAGATATAATTCAGCTTTCTACCTGATCCCATAGGGATAGCCGACGAGAACGAGAGAGAGAGAGCTTCAGAGAGCTACGTGACTCATCCTGCTACGCTTGTTCACTAGGAGGCGCTAGCAGTACACACTTCGCTGGATTAACAAACTCACACACCCGAACACCCTTTGTCACTAGACTATGTTAGATTCTTTCTTTTTTTTTCCTATTCACAAACTGCAGCACGTGCAAAGCTTTACAAGAAATCCACATCGTTTAAAAAGATAATAATAATAATAATAACAATAATAATAATAACAACTCAAGTCCACAAACAAGGACAGAAATATAATTTAACATATTTACCATATTTTTCCTCCTATCATTTTCATTACGAAGCAAATTTGGGCGAACGAATGAAAAAACAAAACATAACATTACTTAGTTTCATCAATCTGCTACGTTCTCACTGCTAATAACAAAAAAAAAAAAAGGCAAGTGAAAACAAAACAGGAGGAATCTGTCAGTAGGGCCAGGGACAGAGAAAGAGCGCGAGTCCAACAGGAACCAGTCGTTCCTGGCCCGGCCCTGCTGCACACAATGGCCTGGAGAATGGAAGGAACCGCGGGCCAGGCAGAGATAGCGCCACTGTCAGGAACCTCGGGGCGGGCAGGATGTCTCTGCCCCCTGATATCCCCCCCCCCTCCTCCGTTCACACACTCTCTCCTCCTGGCCTGCCTGAGATGTTTTCATCCTCAGGTAATCACAGTCGGAAGCCCCGGTGGGCCTGACCTCTGCTGTCCCAAACAGGCACCGGCCTGCTCTATCTGCCTTCCGCAAGATCCGCCCTGGGCATCAACAAGCCTGTGTGCCAGATACAGTGCCCGGCCGTGCCACGCCGCAGTTAAAAAATAAAAAGGCTGGGACACTAAAATCTAATTTTAAAAAATAGAAATAAAAATCTGCTTCACACAACATGGATGAGAAGAGTCTTGTGTCCTGCAGCTAGAGTTTTAATTCTATCGATTGTATCATGACCTCAGTACTGTAAGGTTCTCCACTGATGGCGTAATATATATATGTAATAAATAAATAATTGTTCACAACTTTTCACAAATTTACGGTTTTCGGTAAATTCTTTAAATAGAATGGAGTACATTTAGGAAAAATAGACATAATATCTACATGTAAAAGATAAACAAGGCCTTTTCTTTTCGAAGTATAATGGATTTTAATATTGCCAGCCTTAGACTGTAAATGCCTTTTTTTCCCTGCTGAGCTTATTACTATTTATTGGTTGATATGAAAACATATGGAATGATACGAAACTATATAAAAAATGGTTTTCACTTTAGTAATGTAATCTTGTTAAGCCGTAAGTTAACATTAAATGCCAAAATTTTAAAACCTGTTGTTATTTTAAAATCCTTTATATATATATATATATATATATATATATATATACACACACACACACACACACACACATATATATATATATATATAT